>QRFB01003927.1:0-46586 GCA_008931105.1 Oenanthe javanica | reverse complement strand
CTGTAACTCCAGATCATGAGTTTTCAATTTGCCATAAACTTCATCTAAGGACATCTCATCTAATCCGCCCTGTCTCTAATCAAGGATGTTTGCAGATCCCATTCTTCTGGAAGAGCCCTAAANGATTAAAAATCTTATAAATTATTTGAAATATCATATTGAAGGCATGAGGAATCCAACCATGTAATGTCTGAAAAAGGCGAATCATGCCTATGCTGCATTACAAAAATTGAAAAAATATTTTTAAAAAGATTTAAACCGTCATATATATAAATATTTTTTTTATAAAATTACCAAATTTATATGGGAGGGGATTTGGTTTTTAATATATTTATTTAATTATACTTAATATTTTTGATTTGTAATACAAAAAATTCTAAAAATATTATTTTCTTATTAATCTTTTCTTTCTTTGTATTTACTTATCTCACATCTATTATATAATTTTACTTTATTTATATTAATTTGTGTTTATAATGATCGAATTACTCTGTATAGTATGATAAGGGTGTCGGCTTTTAAAAGAATTATCATTTTTAATATATTTAATTTATAAATACTAGAAATTACATTATTATTGTAATTTTTATTTTTGAAATAAATACAAATTATATATATATTATGATAGTAATTTTTTCCAACTAATAATCCATATAATTATTTTTCAAAATCTTAATTTTTATTTTTAAATTAATTTAATTATATTAGTTATTAAATTTTTTTAAATAATACAAAATAATCATTTGACAATTTATATTTATACACTTATCCAATTCAAAATAGAAAATAGATATTTGACTAACTTACATAATTTTTTTTTATTAATTCCAGAATGCATAAACAAAATAGAATAGGTCCATTAATTTGTTATTTTAAAACATATTTAAAACATTTTTATTAATTAGTAAATATAAATTATTGACAAGATTATTAAGACCGTGCGTAGCGCGTCATTGTTCTCTGCTAATTATAAATACCCGTTTGACTAACATTATTTTCTGAATATAAGTATCTATTTTTTTAAAAAATGTAAAATTATACTCTTCTTTTATGAATAAGTATTTTTTTAAAAATAAATTTAATTTTTAATTTATTTTTCAGAAATAAATACTTATTTCAAAAAAAATATATAAATATATATTTTTTCCTAAAAATAAGTACTTATTTATCATAAATAAACACCTATTTCTCATAAATAAGTTTAACCAAACATTGACTCGACCCTAGATATGCACAAAAAACTTGACGGGTCGGGTTTTATCCGGGCTTTAAAACCCTTGGTTATTTTTAAAACCGGGCCGGGCAGGTTTTTTCCAAAAAACGGGTCGGGCCGGTCCGAACTTTTCTCTTATATCACGTTTTAGGCTCACAGGTCGGGCTGGATAGAGCTGGGCTGGGCTTTTATCCGAGCTTTTTCAATCATATATTATTATTTTAAAATTTTAATAATAATATTTTAGATTTTTTTTCTTTAAAAAATGGGCTTTTTTTCGGGATTTTCAAAAAGCCCGGGAGCTTTTTTAAAAACCAGGCTTTTATCCAGATTTTACGGGTTTCCAGCCGGCCAGGCCTTGATGAAAAAATGAAACCTCATTTAAAACCCATGGACAGGCCGGAACGAACCGAACTTTTTTTTGGATCGGTTTTTTTCCAAATCGGATCAGGGTTCGGGCTTTTTGAACATCCCTGCTCGGCCCTAGCATCGGTATATCTGTGAATTATGCCTAGAAGATGCAGAAGCACTTGTATGAAACTTTCAAAGTGTAATGTCTCCAGGCAAATACGGAAAAGGATGATAATTTGGTGGAACATTTCCATGGATATTTCTCAGTTATTGGAGCTATCTTTGGAATCATTTTGTAAGATAAACACGAGATTCAATCAGGACAAACATATATGAATTATAATTTGACACTTAAACTGAATGCTACTAATCTCAAACCAAACTGCAATACTTTTGTAAACTAGACTTGCAATGTTTTGGGCTAGAAATACAAATACACTGTTCTTAATAGCATTCATATCCAATTCAAAGCAATATTTTTCTTGGAACATTTAGTGTCCCATCTACCATCTAGGATACACTAGGGAATATAACCCAAGGCTTTCTGCCTATAGTAATGCACAGGCTCTAAACAAACCAGGTGATAATTGCACAAAACTGCGAGGTGTCAGACAAAATTGGACTTCTAATAGTTGACTACTTCCTCCGGGTCAAGTTGCTCAGACTTTCTGTGCTTTATTAGGGCGATTTGAATAATCATTATCCCTTGAACGTGAGTGCTTTCCATATGATTGTCTCCCGCCTCTATTAGACTTTCCACCCCTGAGAAAAAAGATTTTTTAGAGCATTTTCCTTTTTGCATACTCAGCACTTTTCGGGAACTTGCAGATAGTTGGAAAGTATGTCCATTTCTCCATAAATTTGATAGCAAAAGCAGATTTTCAACATATAATCTACTAAGCAGAATAGGATAATAAAAGGAACATATACAGATTGAAGGTGGGCAACAGGGCAATAGTTTATCATACCTTCCGCGATTGTCCATTCTGTCCTTGTATTTCTCCTGATTACCACGAAGTAAATCCCAGTACGTTTTTTCAGCCTCTCCTAAAAGGATATATTGCTTCAGTTAAAATTTAAAATGCAGCATGCAACAAATATATAAATACGAGCATAACATCAGGAGCCAATCTAAAATAAACAGGGCATTACATGGATATTGATAATGTTAATGGAAGTCAAAAGAACTTAATTAGAGCATCTCCAATAGGTTCTCTAAACAAGCTCCTAAATCAAAAAATAAATAGGATAACAAAAACAAAAAATAGTGCTCCAAGAGCCTCCTAGTGGCTCCTAAAAACCTTAGGAGTCTCTTCTCTCTCCTCTAATTTAGGAGTCACTGCATGGCTCCTAATTGTTTTATATCAATAAAATATTAATTCCCTCCAAAACTTCCCTTACTTTTTCCACTTTTTTGTCATAGTGGAGTCTATATATTAATAAAAAATAAAATAGAGAGGAAATATAAGGAGAGTTGTTGGAGTTGACACTCTTAAAAATGTGATAAATGACTAGGAGCTTAATATTTTATATTATATTTAGGAGCCAACTAGGAGACTGTTGGAGATGCTCTTACTCCATAAAGCAAGCTACATTAGGCTGTTTCTACCATAAGGCATTGAAAGCTGTTCTGTTTTATTGGCCATCTTACTTTTTCATTAAGTAATCGAATGGAAGAAAATGAAACCTACATCAACACTTCGACTAACACACATGAATGGAAAAGTTTAAAACATTGTAAATAAAGTTGAGAATGCTGCCTACCAGTTACAGGATCTAATGTAGCGATATAGTTTTTCACTATCAGACCACCTTCTTCAGCAAGTACAGCAGCAGCACGCGCTTTTTGTGCTGCTCCTGCTTCTTCGAATCTGATGTATCCTGATTCAGCTCCCATTGTGAAATCAATAAACTGCAGCAAGAAATCACATATATTAGATGTTATAAATATAATCTCAAACAATAGCCAGTAACAATGCCTGTCTCTTTTTTTTTTGCTAGATCTCTCTTTTCTACTATATAATTGAAAAAACATGCAAATATCTAAAACAATATTCAGTGCATCCTTAAGTATAATATGAAGCTTGTTTAAGGCAGGGATTAAGCAAAAGTAATCTATAGTAAATTGTCCAACCCTGACCATAATTAGAAAGGAGAAAAAGTAATAGTAATAAAAAAATTAAACAGACTGTCTAGTTAAGAAATTGTGGCATATCTAAACGGAGGAAATAATCATACGGTAGATTCTGCTTCTACTTGATTTTTAATTCCTATTAACACTGCAGATGAGCTGAATATATTATAGTCCTCCACACTAACCCATTCACCTCGTAATTTATGTAACAAAATTTCAGACAGCAAGAGCATGAGAAACTAGGAAGTCACCAGATTTGTGTCTCGTAAAAAGAACTAGAGAGATCTCATAACCTTACCTTAACAAAGCCAAACTTCTGGAAGACCTTTTTGAGATCTTCGCGCAGAACAACATCATTATTGTCCTTGTACATTGTAGCAGCTGAATTTCCCTCTGTCCCTGCTTTAGCTTCCTCTTTCTGAATAGGATTGTCAAGAGACTCCTTTTCATGTTCAGCTTGATCGCTATCCAGAGTTGGTTCATCTTCAACCATTTTTTCACTCTTGGTCAAAATGTTTTCTTCAGTGTTTTCTTCCTTAACTTTAACATCTTTGGGTTCCTCATCAGTTTGCTCAGTTTTCTCAATCTCAGCTTTAACTGAACCTAGGTCTTCATCTACCTTAGAAACTTCAACACTCTCACTTGCTGGTTCACTACTGCCACCGTTTACCACAGAATCACCACTCAACTTACTCTTCAGTGTAAATGCAACAATTAAGCCTTTAGGATAGCTGTTAACAGAAAAACCAAATCAAATCACAAAGCAGTTCAGCAAAATAATAAGCATCCAACAAAATGAGCATCTAGAATCGATACAACTGTTACTTACTTTCCTTCATTCGAATTTTTTTTACGATTATTGTCGTTTTTCGGACGAGAATTTTCAGCTTCTTCTAGCTTTTCTCGTTCTATATCAAATTCTTTCCTGAGACATCGAATACATCAGAAGATAATCAACTACATAGTAAAGTTAACTGCAAAAATTATTTATACTACTGCTCCACAATCTGCTGCTTGTATGTTCCTATAGAAAGGAAATAAATTTCTTAAGAAGTTATCGCAATCCTAAAATGTTGGAACCAAGATTCTTTTCACTATTTTTGACAATCACCAAGGTCAAAATTTGGCAACCCTTTCACATCCAGAAACCAAGGTCACCAAGTGGTAAAACAAGTAACATCATTTGAACTTTAGTTTACCATTTAATCATTGCTTACTTTGGGATAAGTTCCAATTTGGCACCTGCATATTCCAGACTCTGCTTCAAAATGTCTGTAGCTTCTTCCTCAGTTGAAAACTCAACCAGAGCAGTGCCACAGAGCTGCCTACTGTCTGAAACATGGCGAGGCAACCTCACACTATTAACCTGAAACATACATAGCAGAAACGTACAAGACAATTAATGGTCACCGACAATGCATTACATACATCACCACAAAGCATCTATATCTATTTTTTTATTTTATTTTATAATGTTCTCGAAGACTAAAATCCAACCACATGTATTCAACAGAATTCTCAACTTAACATCTAAATGGTCAACAACACAACAGGTTAGAAAAAACAGGAAACTAAGACAGCTACAAAATACATCAAATGGAAACCAACAGCATATTACATAAACACACAATCTTTATCAGGTGTGAAGGAAGTATCTGACACTCTTCTTGAAAAATTATTCAACTAATTGGGAATGCCAGATTTCTACACATGTCCACAAAAAATTACCACTTCAGTCACAACCACAGAACATATGTAAATATGCTAGATACAACTTTAGAATATATCTTAACATGATTAGAGTTCTTATTTAAGTTTCTCGTTTACAGTACTACAACGTGTCCCGAATTTCCAAGCATCCAATAGACATAACTTGTCCCATATTCAGAGTGTTATAGATAATACTACAGAAGCTATTTATAAATATGGTTTAATATAACGAAAACCACTTCCTGCAATAATATAAGACATCAACAACCATACCTACAGGATATTTTTCCTTCTGGTATGTAGTCAGAACTATGATACCGGAACATGAGATTTTACATGCAAAACACTTTACTGTAAAAACTAGATCATAACAATATAAAGATAACATACTTCCCTTGAACTTGGATGTTTTTAAAATATTCAATCTCCATCAGATCTCAACATTTATATGCCACATAATTATTCTTTATTTATTTAACCAGTTATACACAGAAATATTATGTTGTATTCATAGAAACGACAAAATACTATTTTGTGGTGAGCATATGATCCCACCAAAAGGAAACTAAATGTAACAAAACAATCTAGTGGTAAGCATCAAGGATAAGTCAGTCAAACTAGTACCTAACGTTTAGTTTGGAGCAAGCAATGAATGTATTAAGCACACAGGTGCGAAAAAGAAAGCACCCAGTACCTTGGCAAACTGAGAAAAGTAGGACTCCACATCTTCACGCTTTACGTTGTACTCTAACGGAGATGCAGCAATTGTTTTAGCATCTAATTGCTCAATAATCTCTTCCGGCTTTGGTAATTCTGTAATCCTACCAACTCTCTTACCTAAAGTGCAATGAAAGAAAGTTACACTTTTATTCACTTTTTTTTTTTAAATGGAACATGACAAAACACCGCGCAAAATTTCCGAAACTTAAATAAGCTAATCACAGTGTAAAAATAGTAGAATAAACACTCACCATCTTCAGAAATCTTAAGAAAAGAAGAACTCCTTAATGTTTCAGCTACAGCCTTCACAGTGTCTTCAGATATATCTTCTTCTTTAGCATCTCCCAGACCCAGATGACTTCTCATCCTAGAGAATGAGCATATCAATACCAAGCTAACCACTAAAAATTTCAGTTAAGAGAAACCAAATGCAATTGTTTGTTCCTTTGCACTGAACACCATTCGGTTCTATCTCCATTATAACTTTTCAAACAAAAATATCATGTCATCTAATTTTCTTGTCTAAAATGTGCGTTTATAACATTTTACATAATAAAAGTAAGAAATATATGCTTTAACCAGTAAAAGTTGATAACTTTATTCCTTGTTATTACTCATATCTGAACTCTAAATACATTTAGCGGCCTCAAACTAGATTCCTTCAACTAATAGCTCGCTAGAACATAGAAGCAAAGAGTTCAATTACACAATATCTTCATTTTTTCTTCTCTAATGAAGCTTCCACCCATAATCATTACAATCATGGCATTATTTATCATCTACAATCTCCAATCACTTCTCGAAACCATTTCAACTAAAAAAGTTACAAAAAAACAAGGTACATTTCAACAAACAATTCCACGCAACACTTACCGTAACCAACATTAGTCTTATAACTAAACAACAAAACTAATTAAACCATAAGGCGTAAACCAAGTACAAAATCACAAACATATATAAACACACACAAAACAGACATTACACACACACACATATAAAAAAGGATACAACCATCTGGGCTTTCACCAACAGTTTTCGAGAGAAACCCATCTCTGGGAAGATTACTATCACTGAAGTAGAACTCAACCTGCCCCCAAAAATTAATCAAACAAACATAAATATATATTTAAAGAAAATAGCAAACAATAATTAACCAAATTGATAATAAATTGATGATATAAAAAGCAATAAAAACAATGAATTAGACCTGTCGAATGACTTTGGCAGAAGTTTCAGAGTCCAAAGCTGCAGTCGCCATTGCTCAACTTGACAAAGGAAAGAAAGAGGTTTAGGGTTTTGCAGAAAAGAGGCGTGTATACACATATATATGGGCACTCTTCTATATACACGCGCTAGTTGTCTAATTTATTTATTTTTACTTTGATGGAAAAAAATATATATATAAAACCTCGTAAAACCTCGTAAACTTTCATTAAATTTTATAAAATTATAATAAAAAATATATAAAATGTTTACATAAACTTTTTGTTATAATTTTGTAAATAAAATTATGGTTATGCACTATTTTTTCCCTCCATTTTTTATAATGGTTCTGCAGAATTTATTAAAAGTTTACATGGTTCTGACGCTAAAAAATTTGCAGCACAGTTTTACCCTCAATATATATATTGTAATTTTCATCTAAACAAATTAAATATAGTTTTATTTTTCATATTGATGCATATATAGTGGTATGTTAGAAATTGTGTTATTAACAATGTATTCGACTAATATTTTACTTAGATGAATTAGAAATTAACTAAGTAAAACATACTGTTATATACATATTGATAGTATGTTTAAATGTCACTTGTAATAATATGTACAAAAAGCCAAGTAGGTGATAGTAAGTATCAATAGTTACTGTCATGTAAAAATATAATAAATGATCTATGAAGTAGAAGTTCACAAAGTGTTCATGCACAACATGAATCAAATCATTGACAGTAACATTCTGCAAACTGAAGCCTACGACAGCTTATTCAAGTGACAACACCTTTTGGAATAGACGACAACAACTATTCCTCGACAGTAAACTTGACGGAGAATGAAGATTCTAAGACAACAAGTTTTACTAACAGCAACTATTCCTCGACAGTAAACTTGGCGGAGATTGAAGAATCGAAGATAGCAAGTTTCTCGACAGTAACTTTGGCGATGATAGTTGATAGCATGTTTGGCGGGATAATTGACAGTACATTTGGACGACAACATGTTTTAGAAGACTGGCAAGCTTGACAGTAAAGTATGCGAAGTCGAAGCTGCTGTCACCAAAGAGAATCTAAAGGTTGACAGTAACCTTTTGGTGGTGCTGATAGTCTGTTTCAAGAAGCAAACTAGGTAATGTTAATTCACTGATTGATCTTGACAATTCTACCTAGTATGTCAAGTCTACTACTGTAACTTGAGAAAAAGTAAGTAAAAAGATAAAGCGTGCTCAAGGAGTCAAGAATGTTAAATCTTCTCAGAGAAACTCTATCTACAAATGGAATGAAGACAAATTTGAATAGGAAAAGTGGAGTTTATATTTCAAGTATTGTCCAAGGAACAAGGAAATGTTGAGATTCGGGCATATAAACGCAGCAGAATTACGCTAAATATAAAAAAATAACGAATCACAAACGCAGGATCCGTGTATAATTGGCGGATGATTATGGAGAATCGGATGTGTACCTTATTCAAGCTTTTCTTATGATGATTATAGAGGTCCATAAGCGATGAATCACAACAATCCTTCACAGAAATCTACTATCTATCGGTATCCACACGAACATCGTATCGTCTTAACGATCACCGGAGTTAAGTACTAGCCTGTTTCTGCCTCTTTGTCTCTCTCTTTCTCTAGCCTCTAAAAAACGTAGAGCTGCTAGGGTTTTTTTTTCAAAAACGAATTATATATCTATTAACCCTAAACTATACATCTTTATGTATATATAGGGGAGAGAGGGACTTGGGCCAAAATCCTATTCTGATTGGACTTCTTAAAACCCATTCAGATTTCGGATTTATATTATTATTAATTCGAATTCTAATATGTATATAATTAATCAAGTCTCACTTAATTAATTAAATAAATAAATTCGAATTAATAATAATAACAGTATTTAAATCATAATTTAAATAACACTCCGTTTAAACGTTCTTTGTGTGTGACCCTTTAGGTTATTATTACGTTGGCAATAATTTTATTTTCTAATAATAAAATTATAAACAATGAGCGGCATCTAGTAATACATCATTGCTACCCAAGTAATAATAATAATTGGTGATTCAATTAAACCTTTCGTGAATAATGTACAATGTAATATAATCCCTTTAACCTTATATTATAGATCAAACTCGAGGCATGTATTGTGTCATCCTCTTCAACGTTTAATCCGGGTTTCCTTGATCAATGAGTAGACTATTAATCAAATCAACATTTGAGCATGGCCATGCATTTTATAGTCTCACTCAATCAAGAGGCCAATAATATCACTCCTAAAATAGGAGGGTTAAATCCTATATCTATCATTCATATTTCTCATACGATTCATAGCATACCCAATGTCCACCTTTATCATTACCCGGTTAAAGGTAACTTTGAGTGTAATCAAAGTATATTAATTCTCGTATAAAAATATAATGATTTCAAGTCAAAGGATCAATACATCATTATCACAGTGAGAATTTCTTATGACACTTATTAAAATGTAGATTCTCACAGCGGGTCTGTCCAGTGTCATGTATTGAGACATGCACTTATGTTCCTGACTTTAGTATCATCATACCTATGACCAATGAGATGTGGTCATCAATCAATAAACATGCTAGTCTTATTGCATTATTATTGTCCTTAAATAATAATACTCGACTCGGGACTTTTATGAATATAATACTGTTCATATAATCTCATTTTTAGGTCACATACTTAAAGATATATAATTCGCATTAATATTCCAAGGACATTTATTATGCTTTAAATTTATAACGCAGTAAATAAAGACATAATAAATATTAATTAAATAATCAAGTAAACATAATCCTTAATTGTTTATCATATAGTATTGTCTCTAAGACACCAGCACTAACAAGAAAAGTATACTTCTAAGTGAGATATGTGTTTTAGCATAAATACACATATCTCACAAACACTTTCCCTTATGCAACTGAGTTTAACCTTTCTCAAGCATAGAAACATTAGCAATCTCTTGTTATTGTATCTATTGAAGATGGAAACATCTTCCAGTCAGTTGTAGCAAAACAAAAATTAAAACATCTTTCTTCTTTTAATTATTTACTGGTGTTTGCATCAGTTACTTGAATTTATTATTTCTTGTTTGTTGTTAGCAAGGTAAGTGATAAATTATCAAGTTGCATTCAACCACCCCTTCTGCAACACTCATACTGTTTAACAAATGGTATCAGAGCAGCAAATTAGACATACATAACCTAAAAAGATCTAAACATGAGTGTACAGAAAGTAAGCAGCATAAAAATACATAACTTTGACAAAGAACACTACAACCTTTGGAAAATAAAGATGTTGTTCATAAAAACAACCAACCCACTCTACCCTGGGATCCTGGAAAATGCCATTCAAGCTGGTCAAAGAGGAAAAATGGCTAACACTTCAAATGCTCTAGTAGCTCAAGATCCACAGATGATGTAGCTCAAGGAATCTCAACATCAACAGCAAATCAAGATTGAAGAAATCACAGATGAAGATGAAAGTGTGACTCTGGAACTCAAGGATGGTGAAGAAGATGAGTTCTACACTTTAGAGGAACTAGACAACATGGAAAACAAAACTATGGCCTACATGGCAAGGATGTTCTCCAACTTGAGATTCAAGAAGAACAAAACTTTCAAACCCAGAGGACAAGGGTCCAGGTTCAACAAGCCAAATACTTTAAAACCTGGAGGAAGTGGCAAATGTGGATACAAAACAGGTATGGTGGATAGATCCAAGATAAGGTGTTACAACTGCAGTGAAATGAGGTATTTTATAATATAATGCAAGAAGCCAAAACAAGTTAGAAGAAATGATAATGATTATGAGGAACTCAAAGCAAAATATGAAGCCTTGCTCAAAAAGCAACAAGGAAATGATTTTGTGGCTGAAGGAAAGTGTTGGGAAGACTCTGATGATGAAGAGGAAAAAGAATATGGAAATCTTGCTCTCATGGCAAACTCTGGAGAAGGTTCATTCACTTCATCAAATCAGGTACCCATTCTTACTACTGTTGATATGACTACATCTCAGTATAAGAAAACTGTTGAGAGTTTAAGTTCTGAAATTTTCAATATTCATACAAGCATGTTAGCTGCCAATGAGGAGATAGTTAAATTGTTTAGTGCTAATGAGTTATTAAAGATTAAAAATCATGAACTAGAACTTAAACAGAATGCTTTTGAGTCCTTATAACAAGAAAATGAGATTCTTAAAAATAAGGTAGTTTGTGCTTCCCAAATTGAGGAATTTCTTAGAAAATAGATTTCTGAGAATGAACTAAAAATCAAGGCCTACAAGAATTCTTCTTCTTTGTTAAATTCATACCATGATGATAATACTAAAAATCAAAATGTAGTTATAGGTTTTAACTATGAGAAGAAAAGTGGAAAGAAACATGATGTAGAGGAAGACATCAAACATACTGTCAAACCTTCCATTCTAAAGAAAGTTAAGAATCCCATGTTCAAAAAGGCAGAATTTGAATTTGATGAGAAAGAATTAGTTATTAAACAAGAGATAGATGATAAGGACATGAAGCTGTCATTAAGTCCCTTAAGGAAAAAGATACTGTCAAAATCCCCAAGACAATTAGTTTTGCCCTTGACAGTAACTTGTGTTTAAAAGATGTTGTCAATAGTGGCAAAACAGTAAGTTCAGAAGATGTTGTCAAGACTGTGAGATCCAAACTCACTATCAAGATAACTCCATCTAAACCTACTATCAACACCAGCATGACAGTAACTTCTAAACATACTGGCATGAAGACCAAGAAGAACAGAAATGGAAAACTAGGAATAAACAAGAAAAACAATTATGATTATATTCTTAATGCTCCTAGAAAGTTGTGCAAAAATTGTGGGTCTTCTAGTCATCTAACTCATGTTTGCACTAAGCACAAGTCAAATGTCAAGAATGCTACATCTGCTAATGGAAATTTACACAGTATGCCTTTAAAGAACAAATAAGTTTCTCACTGTGGTGATTTTGAATGCATTTCATGTAAAATGAACTTGATGAGTATGTGCTTTAACATGCCTTTAGTTAATAATCAAGAATGCCTGCATAAAAGTTATAAAACTGAAAAGGCAAAGACTTCAAGTCCACCTAAAGTTAGGATGAACAAGTTACATAAGAGAAAAGTTATCAAACCAGTAGTCAAATCTGAATGGGTAGCTACAGGAGTCTTGCTAAAAGCAAGAGAAAGAATTACAACTGAATCAACTTCTAACTGTGATTTAGCTAAGTAAAATGGACCCAATAAAAATTGGGTACCAAAAGCAACTTGAAAAATTTGCTTTGTAGGGCAACAGGAAAAATAAAAGAATCATGTCGATCCTTGATAGTGGATGTTCAAGACACATGACAGGTGATAAAGCCCTGCTATCACAGTTCAAGGAAATGGTTGACCCTTATATAACCTCTGGCAACATTGGTTTCACAATGGGATATGGCATTCTAGAAGTTGGAAATTTGATAATAGAGAAAATTGCTCTGGTGAATGGTTTGAAGCACAATCTATTGAGTGTAACTCAATTTTGTGAAAGAGGATTTTGAGTGAATTTTGATCAAGACAGATGCTCCATTATCAACAAGAAGACATGAGAATAAGCTCTTCAAGGAATTAGAAAAGGAATCCTCTTCATAGCTGACTTGGATTCTGTAAGAAAAGACAAAGTCTACTGTTTCTACAATAAGGCTTCTCCATCTGAGAGTTGGCTGTGGTACAAGAAACTTTCCCATTTGAACTTTAAAGTAATGAATTATCTAATGAAGAGAGAATTGGTGAAAGGGCTTCCTCAACTTGAATTCTGTCAAGAAAGATTGTGTGAGGATTGCCAAAAAGGGAAGCTAAGGAGAGCTTCACACAAAAGCACTCCTAGTGGCTCAATCAATGAAGCATTTCAACTGATTCATATGGACTTATTTGGTCCTGTGAATGTGCAATCACTGGCAAGAAAAAAATATGCTTTAGTAATGGTTGATGATTTTCCAAGATACACTTGGGTGAGGTTTCTAACATCCAAGGATGAAGCTGCACAAGAGATCATTGATTTGGTAAGGGTTCTTGACAAGAATCCCAAATGCAAAGTGCAGATTTTAAGAAGTGATAATGGTACTGAGTTCAAAAATAGTATCATGAATGATTTCTGCAAAGACAATGGAATCACTCAACAATTCCCTGCACCAAGGACACCTCAACAAAATGGTGTTGTGGAAAGAAAGAACAGAACTCTCATTGAGGTTGCAAGAACAATGTTGAGTGAAGCAAAACTTCCTACCTATTTCTGGGGTGAAGCAATCAATACAACATGTTATACTCAAAACATGACTGTAGTCAACAAGGCCTATGGAAAGACACCCTGTGAATTGCTCACAGGAAGGAAACCAACTGTCAATTATTTTCATGTCTTTGGAAGCAAGTGTTACTACATGAAAGATTCAACTGAGATCAAAAGAAAATTTGACGCTAAAGCACTTGAAGTAATCTTTGTGGGATATGGTATTGACAGGACTACATACAGAGTCTACATCATTGATCACAAGACTGTGGAGGAGAGTGTAAATGTCACCTTTGATGAGTCAAAATTTCCTGGAGTTGGAGGAAGTCAAGAAATAGAACCATTGTTCTTTGAAAATCAAGGCTATATAGAAGAGATTGATGAAGATTCACCAAGAGTTGATCACACAATTTCTGGTCCAACAAATGATCATATCCAGTCTTGAGATAATGAAGGAACTGCTCAAACAACTGATCTTTCTGGAAATGTTCCCATGAATAGCGGACTTGAAAAAATTTAAGATATCAACAGTGCAAGAGCAAAAGATGCTGTCAATAAAAAAGGTGCTGATGATTCCAGTGATTCTCTAAGAGAAACAAAATGGAATAGAGATCACACAAATGATTTAATTATTGGTGATCCAGGAACTGGAGTCAAAACAAGAAGAAATGTTGCCAATGAATGCATGTACTCTTGTTTCCTTTCTCAAACTGAACCTAAAACTCTAGAAGAAGCTTTGGCTGATCTAGATTGGATTAATGCCATGCAAGAAGAGCTTAATCAATTTGAAAGAAGTTGTGTTTGAGAATTGGTGCCTAGACCATAGAACAAATCCATAATAGGCACCAAATGGGTTTATATGAATAAGATGGATGACTGTGGTACTGTCACAAGAAACAAAGAAAGGCTGGTGGCAAAATGTTACTGTCAACATGAAGGGATTGATTATGAAGAAACTTTTGCACCTGTTGCCAGACTTGAAGTAATAAGAATCTTTTTGGCATTTGCTGCTTTCAACAACTTCAAATTTTTTCAAATGGATGTTAAAAATGTTTTCCTTAATGGAGAATTAGAGGAATAAGTATATGTTGAACAGCCCCCTGGCTTTGAAGATACAAAGATAAAGAACTTTGTGTACATACTAATCAAGGCATTGTATGGATTAAAGCAAGCACCAAGGGATTGGTATGACACTCTTTCCAAGTTCCTTCTTGATAACAACTTTACAAAATGGATTGTGGATAAAACTCTATTCTACAAAAAGCATGGAAAGGATATCATTCTAGTCCAAGTGTATGTTGATAAAATTATCTTTAGTTCAACAAATGAAGATCTATGCAAGAAATTCTCAAAGTTAATGCATAACAAATATGAGATGAGTATGATGGGTGAATTGATATTCTTTCTTGGACTTCAAGTCTATCAAAAAGAAGATAAAATATTTATTTGCCAGACTAAGTATGTTAAAGATCTCTTGAAAAGATTTGATATGGAAGACTCATCTCCTGCAAAAACTCCAATCTCAACAACAACTCAACTTGACAATGATCCAAAAGGAAAGAAAGTGGACAACAAAATGTATAGAGGAATGATTGGATCTCTCCTCTATCTAATAGCTAGCAGACCTGACATCATGTTTGCAACAGGGTTATGTGCAAGGTTCCAGTCTGATCCAAAGGAGTCTCACTTAATGGCAATAAAAAGAATCTTTAGATACATAAAAGGGACTCAAAACTTAGGCCTTTGGTATCCTAAAGACTCTGGATTTGACTTAGTTGGATATTCAGACTCAGATTATGCAGGGTGCAGGATAGACAAGAAGAGCACTACAGGTAGCTGTCAATTTCTAGGAGAAAGATTGTTAGGTCCCGAAGTATCGTAGAAGGGGGTTGAATACGATACTCATAATAATTTAAATTCTTTTCTAAATTTGCGGATAAATAAATTATTGCTTTAGAGTGGGTTTGGCCATTTGTAGTGTTTAGGTGAGCGGCCTATTAATTTTCTATGTGTCCGGATAAATCAATTAGGTTCAAGAAAATTAGCAGGTAAATTATGGAGACAAGTTTCGGGGAATATTACTTTCGTATATAATCCCTGAGGTTGCTACACCCAGTTAAAAATATAACTGGCTTCCAAAGAATAAATTAGTTCTTTGCTACTAATATAAAAATATTAGGCTCAGTTCCTATACAAATAAATATAAATTAGTACAAGGAAAAACTGAGTCCGTAGGGAGTGATATCTAGGAGCCCTGAGCATTTTTCGTTAAAGAACCGGGTCCTAATATCTGACAAGGAGCAAGGTATGGGTGTATATAAATTATCTCATTTTGCCCCGGCCATGGCAGAAGCTCCCTACATTTTTGTTGAAGAAGACGACTCTCTTCTTTTATTGGTATAGACTTTAAATCAATAAAGTAGCTGCTTGAATTTGATTGGATGTAGGGCTAAGTGGCGCCTTACACAACTGATATACAGGGGAGGCGCAATATAGAAATGTAGTATAATTTTACCAAGTCAAGTGGCCCCTTCAATATTTTTGTTGCGCCCTGTACAGTGGTTATACAGGGGAGGCGCAACAAAAATAATGATACTTCATTTTTGGTTAAGGCAATTGAGTTTGTTGCGCTGAATATGTTTGTTGCGCCTCACAGAGTGTTTGTGGAGTACAAACTTTAGTGGCGCTAACTTGAGAGAATTCAGCGCGCGTGTTTTCCATTTACATGGTCAAAGTGCAATTTGGTCAATGCACTTTGACCCTCTTTTCATTGCTTGACTGAAGTTTCCCAACTTCCATTTCTTGTATCAAAGTCTTGGCACATTACACTCTGTACCTTGAGTTGTTTCCGTTCTTTGAATATACTTCAGAAACTTTCACTTTTCATACCAAGGTTGTGATACTTTGCACCCTGCACCCTTTGAGCATTTTAGTTGTTTAGCTGTTAGCTGTTTAGCTGTTTGGTTGTAGCCTCTACAAATCACTTTTCGTACCTTAATAAGTAACCGTTCTTTACAAGCACGTTCTTCAACTTAAAAATTTGTCTATAGTTAATACTCAGATTCCTTTCACAAACTACTGACGCCTAGTGCAACTGGTCTGGTTCACAGACGACTAACTTTGATCCAGGTCTTCATATTATTGCTTTACTTGCATTGTTAAGTTTGCAGCAACTTCATTGCTTCGAACACTGTCTGTCAATAAACACTGTAACTTCACTGAAATCTTTTCTGGTACTTAGACAACATCTTCATTATTACCACAATCTTGAATACTCCATTCTCTGATCTTCACTGACGCTTGAACAATTAAATGAACTTCTTTCAGTGATTATAGCTCCAAGACTGCAGCTGTCTTCTTTAATNATGAACTTCTTTCAGTGAGTATAACTCCAAGACTGCAGCTGTCTTCTTTAACCTTTGTCTTTACCCTTCTAGATTCCTATGCTTCCAACACTGTCTATCTTCAATCAATGTTAATACACTGAAATCTTCTCGTGGCACTTCTATACTGAATCTTCAACATTTCTGAAACCTTGAAAGTCTTTACACATTATTCTTCACTGAAGCTTGAATATATTAATGAACTTCTTTCAGTGACCTGTAGTAGACTTCAAAACTTCTTCTAATGTCTTGATTCACTGTATCTGCCTTGTCTTCATTTCTTCCTGATTTCTGTGTAGGCGTAGTATTATTTACTTGTCATGTTCTAGTGTTGAGTTATCACGATTACTATTCATACAACTTCGTAATCTCACCAACAAAGATTGGTCTCATGGTTTAGCAAGAAGCAGCATTCAATATCAAATTCAACTGCAGAGGCTGAATATATTGCAGCTGGTAGTTGTTGTGCTCAGTTACTTTAGTTGAGAAACCAGTTATTGGACTATGGGTTGACTCTGCAAGGAATTCATATCTTTTATGACAACACTATTTCCATATAAATTTCTGAGAATCCTGTTCAACACTCCAAAACTAAGCACATTGACATCAGATATCATTTCCTTAGAGAGCATGTGGAGGAAGGCACAATCAAGCTAATCTATGTACCCACAGATAAGCAACTTGCAGTTATTTTCACCAAACCTTTGGATGAAAATACATTTAACAGGCTAGTGTGTGAATTGGGCATGTTAAAATTAACATGTTAATGTAATTCTGTTTAGTTGATCAAAAAAATTTAGTTAACTAAATTTCACTGTGAATTAATGGCCTCTTGAGGTGTTTTGATTTTTATCACAGTAAAAAGACATGATGATATATTACTGAGAGGTTAACTAATTTATTTTTAAGTAACTTGATTTCATATGCAGTAAATAAAAGATACTATCAAGGTTCTTGACAATATGTTTTATTAATACTGTCATATAGTATTAAGGTACCGTCAAATCCTATGGAACTTACTACTGTCTAACTGACAGTATAGTTTTCTAAAATCCCTGCATAACATACTGTCAACAATTAATATTAGGGTTATTCATTTATTTCACGTATTCTCTAACCACTAATGTTACTGTCAAGAGTGTTTGTGATTTCTAGTGTAGAAGTTACTGTCAAGGAATGAAACTAGAAGATAACTGTCACTTAAAATTGTTTAAAATTCATTTTTGACAATATCTCTCTCTCTCTCACACACACACACACACACACATATATATAGCTAAAATTTCTCTCACTATTTACTTTTCTTTATTTTTCTCTTAACTTCAAATTCTCTTACATCCTAAAAACCCTCCATTTTCTCTGTAAGCTCTCTTTCTCTAAACCGTTCTTCAAACTCTAAACTCTTCTTCATTTCAAAATTAACAATCTCTCGACCATGTCTGGACCCCAAATTATCTGTTCTCTTGCCCAAACCAACTTCACCACCATGGCTTCAGTGGGTGAAGCTTGAGAAGCCTTCAAACCTCTTGTTGGCTTCATGAACAACTCTTACCTAAACTATGCCCTTACTGCAAGCCTCCATTTTGAAATACCTAGACTTTATCAGTTTTGGACCTCTGCCATATGTGAGGGGAAGCAAGATGCTAGCACTATCTCCTTCCAAATCAATGGTACTTCTTACAACATTGACTCCTCTCACATCAATGAAACTCTTCATGTGGAAGAAGTTGAAGGCTCACTATTTCAGGAGCCTGCAAGTGACATTCAGCTTGCAAAGTTCTTTAAGATGGTTGGGTATACTGGACCCAAGTCAATCCCAAACAGCGATGAATGGTATCCATCTGGTGGCATGGACAGAAAATATCTGAATAAAGAATGGAGTATGATGTTGGATGTTGTATCAAGGTCCATGTCTAGCAAGCCCAATGGCTGGATTGAGGTCCCAGCTTATATCAGGAGAATTGTACATTCCATGATGCACAACTACAGAATCAATATTGGAAAGCTCCTGATGCCACTGTTCAAACTGGTGCTTGGAAAGAAAGAAACCAGAAAACTGGTAATCTACTATCCTAGATTTTTTATGCTTATAGTAAATTCTGTAGTAGGCATAATAAATTTAGATAGTGTTCAATGCATGGAGTCCCCAACACTGAAAAAGAACACCCATTCTTTGTTAATCAGTAAACCACTTATCACTGGATTGGGTTTGTTTATAACTGATTTCATGTTGTCAATTATAAATAATGTAAACTTAAAATTTATTGGGGACTACAATGTATTTATCTTGAGTGATGAGAATGGTGTTGACCTCACCATTCCTAACCCACAGTCTGAACCTTATGAAGGAATTCGGCCTTCTAGAGTCACCAAATCCATTAGCCAAGGGTCTGGTTCCTCTCAAAAGGACCAGGCTCCTAAAAGGAGGAGAACCAATTAACCTAGGCTAGAAATCTTTCCACGTGTAGGTGGTGAAACTGCACAAGTTGCAGCAAATAAGGAGGGTAATATGATCACAGAACCCATAGAGGGCTCTGGTGAGCCTAGAGGAAGAAGGCAAGGGTATCAACCTCCGTTAGCCATGATGTGTCCTCTCAAAAGGGCACATCTCTTAAAAGGGATCTATACACATCTTTGGATGTCTCTTCTCAACAGGAGGCATATATTGAAATTGGCCAGTCTCCCATGGCAACCTATACAGAGTCTGTACAACAGGTTAAACACACTCAACCTGAACCCACACTTGAAGATACACACATGATAGGGCTAGAAAATGTGGAACACAGCTCATTCAATTATGGTGCATCACATTTTGCCACAATTGAAGAACAAAATGTTGATGCACTATTCCAACAATTGAATGAGACTGATCATGGCAATCCACAAGAATCTTCCACTCAAAAGGAGGAAGAGATTATTGTCACAGCCTCTGTAGCTGTTAATGACACAGTTGTTATCAATCCTCATGACAGTAACTTTTCAAAAGATGTTGTCAATATTCAAAATCCAGACAGCCACTCTCCAATGGCCACCACTTCTAAACAAAATAAAGATGATGATTCTGCTCTTATTTATCCTCTACTAAAGTTAAAATCTAAATGTTGGATCAAATCAAGCCTACTCTATGTAATTATTTGTCTGCTATATCATATTTAGAACTTGTGTAATATGGTAGTGACTTAGGCATTTCTATGTATTACTGCAGATAGAAGTATGATCAAATTGTAATTCTAAGTTGTAATTAAAGTCAAAGAATAAAGTCTGTTAGAAGATTCAAGTTGAATCATGCAACAAGACAAATAAGGCATATTGAAGAAATAAGGAATGTAGTCTGAGAATTCAACTAAGGCAAATGCACATTCGAGAAGTAACTCATTCGAGAAGTCAGGAATATGCAACTGGTCGAGAAGTCTCAAAACACTCATTGACTCAGTATTTGATCGAGAAGTATCCATTCGAGAAGTAAAGATATTGAAGCCAATCTAGTAGTGTGAAAATGACCTAAACCATTCGAGAAGTCTCAGTTTGAGAAGTTATCAAAAGGAACATTTGAGAAGTGGTAGACCTAAACCATTCGAGAAGTCTCAGTTTCAAGTGATCATTCGAGAAGTCTAGTCTAATCGAGAAGTCATCAAATACAGTATGTAATCGAGAAGTCTAAACATTCGAGAAGTAAGCCATTCAAGGACTAATCAAGAAGTCACAGCTAGTAGTCAATCGAGAAGTCAATCACCATGATTTCTTGAAGTAATCTCAACAGAGTACTCGACTGTTTCAAAGAGCTATTTTCAAGGAGAATTGCAGAAGAACAAGACATATAATTTGCAGTTTTGTCTTTACAGGATATGTCAAGTCTATGAAGATAGAGACAAGACTACAATGAAGCTGGGAAGATAAGCAAGACAAATGACAGAAGATATAAAGCTGAACATAACAGACTGTCAAAACAGGTGTTAGCTAGAAATAGATAGTAGTCAAATATAAAGTATTTCTTGTCTATTTCCAGTTTCAGCTAAACTGTCTTATATTAGCTTGTGCCATAGGACATGTTGTCTATATAGTTTATGCACAACCTCATTTGATAGCATCTAAGAAAATTGTATCAAGTGTATTCATACATTTGTATTATTCCTGAAACAAGAAGCTGAAATTCAAGTTGAATTTCAGATGGTAGTAAAATTCATTCTAATACAATTAGAATGAAAGTTACATTTAGTGTTTTCTTTACTTATTGCTTTATGTTCTTGCAAACACCAAACTTGTTTTAATAGATTCAAACAACAAACAGTTCATCACAATGTTAAAGTGATTAAAAATATTTGATGTATACATTCACCCCCCTCTTTAAACTTCTGGAACTCTTAATTCATAACAAGTGGTATCAGAGCTTATGTTGTTAACATACATTCAGTTTAAAAGATCAAGATGAGTTCTCAGAAGCTAAGCAGTATAAAAATTCCTCCTTTTGACAGAGAAAACTACAACTTATGGAAGAGAAAAATGATGATGTTCATAAAGGCTGCAAACTCCATGTACCCAGACATATTGAAGAATGACCATTTCATGCTAGTAATATTGGTTCCTGAAATTACCAGTGGATCAGAAATAATCCCTGCAACATGGATACCTAATGATCCATCTCAGTACATAGATACAGAAAAGGAGAAGGTGTCTCTTGACAACAGTCTAATGCTCATATTAATAGAGTCACTAGACATTGTCATGTATAGCAATATTGTCAACTATACATCTGTAAAACATATATGGGAAACCATAAAAATTCTGTATGAAGAAACTGAAGAGGTAATGGACAATCAAAGGCAACTCCTAGTTTCACAGTATGAGGCCTTTATGTCAAAACCAAATGAAGGCATAACTGAAGTATTTGAGAGATTCAACAAACTCATCAATGACCTTCAACTCCATGGAAAGTACTATAAAATAAAAGAGAAAAACATGAAGTTTTTGTTGGCTCTTCCAGAATACCTGGAGCACAAAATATCTTCAATAAGAGAAGGGAGAGATCTAATAAAACTTTCACTTGAAATCTATCAGAAGAAGACCATTTTAACAAATAGAGGAAAAATGGCAAATGTATCAAATGCCTTGGTTGCAAAGGAACCTTCAAAAATTGAGAAGATTGGTACAAGCAAAAAGTTGAAAGTTGAAGAACAAGAACAGGAAGAGAAGGATTCTGTCAAGAGTGAATCAGGGGAAGAAGATTTCTACACCATTGAAGAACTTGAAGGCATGGACAACAAAATCATGGCCTTCATGGCAAAGAAATTTGTAAATTTGAGGTTCAAAAGAAACAAAAGTTTTTAACCAAGTCCAAACTTCAAATCTTCAAGTAAAGGAAAGAATCCAACAAGAAGCAATACCAATAGAGGGTATAAAACTGGAACAGTTGATAGATCTAAAATAAGATGCTATAACTGTAATGAGCTTGGACACTTTGCAACAGAATGTAGAAAACCTAAAGCAATCAAGAAGGATAAAGATTACTTGAAATTGGAAGCCAAGTATGAAGCTCTCCTCAAAAAGCAGACAGGAAAGGATTATATTGTTGAAGAAAAATGATGGGATGATACAGATGAAGATGAGGAGGAAGAATATGGGAATCTGACACTCATGGCCAACTCACATGACGGAGCTTTATCATCAAATTCTTAGGTACCCTCATTAGTTTCACTTGACATGTAAAATTCTCAATATAAGAAAATTATGGAAGAATTGAGTATTGAAATATTTAATATTCATACTAATATGACTGCTGCATATGACAAAATTGCAAGATTGCTAAAAGCTAATGATGAACTAACTGCTAGGAATGAGACCTTAGAATTATCTTTGATAACTCTAGAAAACTTGAAACAAGAAAATGAGTATCTAAAAAATAAAGTTGTTTGTTCTGAACAAATTGAAATATTTCTTAAAGAACAAATTTCTGAAAATGAATTAAAAATCAGATCTTATCAAAACTCAGCTACTATTATTCAAGAATTCCATGAGAAGCATAAGAAAAACTCTAGAATTAGAGTTGGTTTTGATTATGAGAATCTCAAAAAGAAGAAATATGTTTCAACAAAAGGCAAGAAAATTGAAATCCTTGGAAATCCTCACATCTTGAAAAATGTTAAGGAACCAAGTTTTAAGAAAGCAACTGTTGAACTTGATGAGGTCAGTATCGTCATCAAACAACAGTTGGATGATGAGGATAAGAAAACAACTAAACATAATACGCTCTTTATTGAAGAAGAAGAACCAATAATCAAAGCCAAGTCCATTCATGCTAAAAATGAACCAAAACAAAATGTTCAGAAAATTGACACCATGCATGTTAAAAAGAAAAAGGCAAATAGGAATGGAAAGATAGGCATTAATAAACACAACAATTATGCACCTGTTCATAATGCACCTAGGAAGATTTATAAAAACCGTGGTTCAACAAATCATCTTACTCATATGTGCAAGAAACATGTTGTTAAAAATGATGAATTTACTTGTGGATATGTAAAACGTTTGATGCATGATAATCATAAATTCTGTGAAAAAATTTAATTGTATGCCATGCAAAATGAATATCATGAATACTTGCTTTAGGCTCAGGAAATAGTTTGTTGATGGATGCATAAGTCAGAACCTGAACATCAATAGCCCTAGGCCTAAATCTACTAGTCCTGTTAAACATAGAAAACACTACATGTCACCTAAGTATGCATCTAGTTCTAAAAGTACTAATCAAGCTAAAAATCACAATAAAAAAAATGAGAGCATGCATGTTCAAGTAACTAAGAATGTTAAAAATAGGAATGACATTCATGTAACTAAGCATAAAGGACTCAACCTTGTTTGGGTACCAAAGAAAACTTGATTTGTGTGTGTTTGCAGGGCATGGGTAAGAAGAAGGTCATGTGGATCTTGGATAGTGGATTTTTAAGGCATATGACTGGTGACAAGGCCTTGCTGTCATAATTCAAAGACGAGGTTGGCCCAATGGTAACCTTTGGAGACAACAACACTGGTTTTTCCATAGGATATGGAAAATTAATTCATAGAAATGTTGTCATTAAAGATGTAGCTTTGGTCAGTGGTTTAAAGCACAATATGCTCAACATCACCCAATTCTTAATAAAGATTTAAAGGTGGAGTTTGACAAGGAATTATGTGTCATATCTCACAGAAAGACCAAGGAGATTGCTCTGTAAGGAGTAAGAAAGGGAATCCTATTTGTAGCAGATTTGGATTCTGCAAACAGAGAGAAAATTTGTTATTTCTATACCAAGGCATCATAAAATAAAAGTCTGCTTTGGCACAAGAGGTTATCTCACTTAAATCTCAAAAACATTAATTCTCTAATCAAAAGAGAATTAGTGAAGGACCCGCCCTCACTTGAATTTTGCATAAAAGGATTGTGTGAGGCATGTCAAAAAGGGAAAAATGAAGAGATCAAGTCACAAGAGTAAGGAATTTATATCAATTACCAAGCCACTGCAATTAATTCATATGGATTTGTTTGGACCAGTAAATGTCATGTCCATGTCTAAGAAAAGATTTGCTCTAGTCATGGTTGATGATTTTTCAAAATACACTTGGGTAGAATTCCTGCATTCAAAAGATAAACCTCCTGAAGTTATTATTGATAATTTGAGAAGATTGGAAAAAAGGCCTTACACCAGTAGTAGCCATAAGAAGTGACAATGGAAGAGAATTCAAAAATGTTATACTCAATGAATTCTAACAAAGAGAATGGAATCACTCACCAATTCTCAGCCCCAAGAACTCCACAACAAAATGGAGTGGTTGAGAGAAAGAACAAAACTCTTATTGAAGCTGCAAGAACCATGTTAGCAGAAGCAAATCTACCAACTAGTTTTTGGGCTGAAGCTGTTAGAACTGCATGTTACACTCAAAACAAAGCTCTCATCACAAAACCAGTTACAAAGTACATGCATGTGTTTGGAACAAAATGATTTGTTCTCAAGGATGATGTTAACAACCTTGGGAAGTTTGAAACCAAGGCATATGAAGGAATTTTTGTGGGATACTATTTGCACAAAACTGTCTATAGAGTATATGTGATTGATAAACAAAAGGTTATGGAAAACACAAATGTGACATTTGATGATTTTAAATTCCCTGCAATGAATTTGGAAAGTGAAAACTGTGACACCTTGAGATTTGAAAATGTAATGGATTCTGAAACATTTGTAACTGAAAATGTTAACAACACTCATGAAGAGTCACATGTAGACATCTCACATGGAATAATTGAAGAAATAGAAAATGAAGATTACAGTCATATTTAACTTGAGAATTTTCTACACAACCCAAGCATCAACTCAGGGGGAGATTCCCAAGGATTTATAATAAATGGCAACAACTTCAATTAGGAAGAAACATGTTCAAATGATAAAAATGAAGCTCATTAAACTAAATGGAATATAGCTCATACTGTTGATCAAATTAATAGAAATCCTGATGAAGGTGTGAGGACAAGGAGAACAACCATGAATGAATGTTTATTTGCTTGCTTTCTGTCTCAAAATGAGCCAAAGAGAATTGAAGAAGCCATGATGGATCCGGACTGGATAGTTTCCATGCAGAAGGAATTGAATCAATTTGTAAGAAACAATATTTGGGAACTAGTGCACCTCCAAATGATAGATCAGTAATTGACACTAAGTGGGTCTACAGGAACAAAATGGATGAACATGGAATTGTGATAAGAAACAAGGCAAGGTTTGTAGCAAAAGGGTATTCACAAGAAGAAGGCATTGACTATGATAAAACTTTTTCTCCTGTTGCAAGATTGGAAGCAATCAGAATTTTCCTAGCCTTTGCAGCAAGCTCAAACTTTAAGGTCTATCAAATAGATGTTAAAAGTGCATTTCTCAATGGTGAATTAGAAGAGGAAGTATATGTGCAACAACCACCTGGCTTTGAAGATCCAAACTTTCCAGATTTTGTTTACAGACTTATCAAAGCATTGTATCAAACAAGCCCCTAAAACATGGTATAACGCTCTGTCAAAATTTCTTCTAGATAATCAATTCACTAAAGGATCAATTGATAAAACCCTTTTGTACAAGAAGCATGGTGAAGATGTTATACTAGTTCAAATTTATGTGGATGATATCATTTTTGGATCTACAAATGAAAAATTATGTCAAAAGTTCTCTAAGCTTATGCAAAGTGAATATGAGATGAGCATGGTGGGAGAGCTCAATTACTTTTTAGGTCTTCAAATAAGTCAAAGGGCTGATGGCATTTTCATAAGTTAGACAAAATACATCAATGACTTACTCAAGAGGTTTGATATGCAAGATTGCTCAACTGCCAAGACTCCGATGTCTACAGCTACAAAACTTGATGAAGATAAGAAAGGAAAGAGTGTAGACATGAAGACCTACAGAGGAATGATTGGTTCTCTCCTCTATCTCACAGCTAGCATAACTGACATTATGATCTCTACATGTCTTTGTGCAATATTTCAGGCAAATCCCAAGGAATCTCATCTCATTGCTGTCAAAAGAATTCTGAGATACCTTAAAGGAACACCTTTCATTGGGTTATGGTACCCTAAAGAAACAGGATTCAACCTAGTTGGATATTCAGATGCTGATTTTGCTGGATACAGAGTGGATAGAAAAAGCACCTCAGGAAGCTATCAATTTTTTGGACAGAGATTGGTATCTTAGTTTAGTAAAAAGCAACAATCAGTTTCTACTTTCACAGCTGAGGCTGAATATATTACTGCTGGAAGTTATTGTGCTCAAGTACTTTAGATCAGGAATCAACTACGGGACTATGGACTAGTGTTATAAGGAATTCCTATCATGTGTGACAACACTAGTACCATATCAATTGTTGTCAATCCAGTCAACCATTCCAAAACAAAGCATATTGGTGTAAGGTACCATTTCATAAGGGAACATGCAGAAAATGGAGTGATTGAATTATTTTATGTTCCTACACAAAAAAGTTGGCTGATATATTTACTAAACCACTTGATGAAACCACCTTCAACAGGTTGGTTAGTGAAATTGGAATGCTAAATTTTTCAGGATAAACAACCCAATAAATATATCTCTCCAACTGTTACAACAATTGTTTCACAGACATGAACCTAAATGATTTATCTAAGTGAAACAAAACTGGTATATATTTATAAATATATCAGTTATATTATTTTACATGATTTTACTTAAAAATATACTTTGTAAAAAGTAACTTGGAACTATTTCTTTGATCTGAGACAACCTGAAAAGAATTATTATACTTGTGCATTGTTAAATACCAAGTGTGATAATTAAAATTTCAGGAATATCAATCAAACACATTTCTCATTTTAAGATGAATAAATAAATTTTATTTATCTAAGAAATGAAGTTTGTAAATCATTATTTTATTTTCCAAGTGAAAATAAAATAATCTTTCAAAAACTGGAGTTTGTGATTAAGTTGCCATTCTTTCTGACTTTTCGACTAGGAATAAATTCTAAGAGTTCTCGAATGTCTTGAGTTCTCGAATGTCTTGAGTTCTCGAACAGCTCATTTTTGAGTTCTCAAATCATGATTTTGTGAGTTCTCGAATAGCTCATTTCTAGAGTTCTCGATCGAGCACTGTTGAGAGTTCTCGAATCATCAGAGTTCTCGACTATAGTTTGGATGAGTTCTCGATCAAAGACTGACGGTTCTCTACTAAAATAACTTTACTCTTTTCTGAGTTCTCGAACATACAAAATCGATTACTATTCTAGTTGAGTTGTCTGAGTCATATAAATAGCAAAGTAGATCTAACATTTTATTTCTACACTTAACTGCAAACTCAAAGAAACTCTTGCTTTCAAACAGTTACACTTGAACCCTTGCTTTCTACTCTCTAAAACTTTCGCATCTTCTTTTCTCTCTTTCTATATACTTATTCAGTGGTGTCCTCCAGTTCCACCCCTGCAACCGAAGTGTGTGTCATTCCTGAAATTAACTTTCTAGCCATAGCAAGGGATGCAAATGCTAAACCTCAATACAAATGTTTCACTGGGTTTCTCATTGATTTCCTACCTGAAAGAAGCTCTGTTGGCAAACCCCACACTATATCTTGACATTCTTGAGCAGTTTTAGATGACTGCAAACTGGGAAAATATAGCTTTTGAAGATGGTATATCAAAAGTGGTTGTCACCTATAAAATCCAAGGAGAGGACCTAAGTTTTGATGAAAATGATGTGAACAAAAGTTTGAAAGTGCCAACAGAGGAATTTAATGAAGAACCTACTGAAAATGATCTTCTAGACTTCCTGGAGTTCATTAGGTATTCTGATACTGTGGAGAAAGGAGTTGAGAAGTTCGATCTGGGAAAAATAAACAAGAAGTTTATAAGGAAGGAGTGGTCATTCCTGTTTGACACCATTCTAAGAGTTTTCACTTGCAGAAAAACAAGGTTTGACCAGATAAGCCTCATTGCCATGAAGCTGGCCTACTCATTGGCATACAACCAAAAGCTCAGTGTTAGAAAACTAGTTCTTGGGGAACTCATAATCAGGATTCTCAAGAAAGGTAATGAGATTTTCTTCCCTCGCTTTATTCAATTAATTCTCAATTATAAAAATGTTGGTTTAATTGAATTGCCTGGGATGAACAAACAAAAGATTGGCTACTCTAAATCCATGTCAAAAATCATTTTTGCTACATTGGATAGGAGAAACACAATGAATGTACCTCTTCTAATTACACCTCACATGGAGAGTGTATTTAGAGGGTACCCACTTGTGCAACCTAAATATAGTTATCTTGATGCAGTAGGAGGTCCTAAGGTTGCATAAGAACCTAATGCACCTAACCCAAGGACTTCTAACCCAACTGCTAACCCTTCTTTGAATCCATTAGATATTAATAAACCAACCTCTATATCCTCGCAATAGGATGTAGTTGTAAAGAAGAAGAATGAGAAACCTGTCAAGAAAAGAATGTTAGATGTAGTTGTAGAAAATGAAGAAGATATTGATGAGTCACCTGTAAAACCTTTAACAAGGAGGAAAAAGAATAAAAAGGCCACAACAGACCACTCTACATCCTCCCAACAGGATGTAGAGATGAACGAGGGATTAAACCTGCTTCTAGGTGCACTTTCTCAACAAGATACATCTATTGAAATTGGGAGTCAGCCCACTCCACCTTGTACAGAGTCTGCACCATTGCAGGAACTCACTACTATCAATGAAGAAGTTCTAGTAGAAAAGGAAACACAAAATGCACAGTTAGGGACTTCTACAGAAACTTCCTCATTTTCTCAGGGGGAGTTGCCAACACTCATTTCTACTCACAATATCTCTTCAATTCCACAAATTTCTTCTCAACCAAATGTGTCTAACCAAACATATAAGGTTGTTGATCATCAAGATTTCTATTTCCCTGGTTAGCCCAATTTAAGTGACTTGGTGCATGACACTTTGCTCACTACTCAGGAAACACATTTAGATGGTGATGGAATGCATGTTGAGGCATATCCTGATGACACCATCAAAACCATAGAGGCTTCAGGAGTCTTTACTTCAGACTCAGTTGTGGCTAAGGCATATGAAAACTAAGTGTCTTCACAGACATTGGGTGATCTAGGGGACCTCCACACCATGCAAATGACATCCCCTAGACACTCCTTAGTTATTCAAAAACTGTCTCCTTAGGTGAAATCACCTATCCATCCAGTGTCTAGAGAATCATTTGAAAAATTGGATGAGGAAATAAATACTGAGGGGACCACTGTAACAAGTGGCCCTAGCTCTCACTCTTTGTCACAATGGCTGAAACCTGTGCAACATGACATGGAATCAGGACCATCATCTCTTGGTGGGTCACTTTCTAATAAAAAGTTAAAGGAACCATATGGAGATCAGTTGGAAGGTTTTTATCACATAGCTCAAGAACTTCTCATCTCATATTTGCCCAATAAAGACTATGCTGCAATCAAGCTAGAGTATGCCAAGGACCAAGAGGATATAAAGGAGAAAAATGCTAATTTGGCTGAAGATGAAGAGGCCAATATGGATGCTTAGATGGACAGTAAATATGTTGTAAGCATGGAGGGGGTACTAGAATAGACAAGGCAAAAATACTTAACCTCTCTTGGATCATGTGAGAAAATCTTCACTCTCAATGCCATGTATAATGTCATCCATGAAGCTGCCAAAGTTCAACTCCAATCAAATCACTACCTTGCCAAAGGTTTGCAAACTGAAATCAATGATCACAGAACCAAGGTAGAGGGCACTCTAAAAGCAATTGAGGCCTGGAGGTATTTATCGAAATATATTAAGAGGAGAATTAGGAAATTCATCCCTTCTCTACTCAAAGGAGTTTGCCACTTCTTCTACCACTCAAGGCACCACACTTGCCAATATTTCTGCACAGCTCACCTCATTACAGAACCTCATCTCCAACTTGGGTCAAGCAAATCAAGTTCCTCCAGCACCAGTACCATCTCACATCAAGCCTAGTCATTCTACATTTCTTCCAAAATAAGATATCAACCCTAAGGGGGAGAAAGAAAGAAGAGAAGAAATAGAGGCTGAGAGGCAAAATGCTGTTATGAGAAAACTAAGAGGAGAAATTCTAAATCCTAATGCCGATAAAGACTTCTTGGACCTTCTGTAACATATCAAAAAGCAAGTCAAGGGAAATCATTGGAGCTACAAGAAGATGATTTACAATGTTATTGTTACAGTAAGGGGAATCAAGTTTGAACAGAATGGCAAGATGTTTAATGAACCAATAGTGTAGATGGAGTCTGGCTATTTCAAGGTCTCTATTGGATTATTTCAAAGACTATCTCATACTGAGTTAGAATGCATGTACAAAGCAGTTGAACTAGTTACCCATGAGGATGAAGAGTTGAAAAATCAGATATTGCGCCCTCTCCTACCAAGTGCTCTTTCTGAGACATACTGCAACCCAGATGGTGTAATGTACATGGCAAGAGGAGAGAAACTTTCTCACTTCAAAATTCCTCAATATCTCAATTCGAGAAACAGAAGTCAAATCATAAACCTAACTGAGTTGATTGAAAAGAAAAAGGTCAAGCAAGTAGAAGATAAGTTGATTGTGGAGAAGATGAAGAAGCTTATCAATGATCAAGTGTCTGACTTTGCAAATGAGGAGTTGAAGAAATAGAAGAGGAATGATGAGGACAGGGATCAAAACAATAATGACAAGAAGCATGAGTCCAGGAGTGATAAGGGTGGAAAGAAAGAAGATAAAAAAAAGGAGAGTGTGGACAAGAAGAAGAGAAAGGATTCTGAAAAAGAGAAGAAATATCAGAGAAAGAAGCCTTCCAAACAGCAAGTTGTTGGTATTCATTCTAGTTCCCCTACCAAACTTCAGGGTACTAGTGTCGTCCCAACAGTTTCTGAAACTGCTATATTTCCAAAATCCAAATCTCCAAGGAGAATCTTTGTAAAATTTACTGCACATGGAGTGATAAGGAAGGAAGTTGAGAAGGATAACATCAAGATATTGAAGCCATGTCAACAGGTAAAAGTCAACACTGCTACAATAACAAAATTCAAGAAATCTACTAGCTCTTTGCTAGTTAGATGTCCTAAATGGAGAAAGCAGCTTATTGTTCATGATAAAGGTCTATAAATTAAGCATATCCAGGAAGTTGCAGGAATTGATAAAGAAATGATCAAGCAATTGAAGGAAAATAGAATTATCAAAGTAGAAATCAGGGACAAGAGAATGTTTGTTACAACTGTTGATGGAGAAGAAAGAGTTTTTCATCATAACAACTCAACTTCAACCACTCATGACATTAGAAGAGTGATCAGTCTGTTTGACAAAAGATGCATGATTGATAAACTAAAAATAATGGAGATGGCTGGGTACCTGGCTAAGAAATATCAAAAGAAGATTGACAAAGTCAAGTATTTGGAGGAGATGATTGACAAGAAAAGAAAAGAAGAATAAAGAATAGAAAGGTTGTCTGAAGAACTGAGAAGACAGGGAAAGTGCAGAGTATTCAAGGATCCTGATAGAGTTGAATTTAAGTTGAGAAATGGGGCAACAATCAAAATTAGATTTAAGTTTATTCATGACTATCTTATGCACACCCTCAAAATTGCTGCTAACATGTTAAAAGATGCAATTCTAATTGAAGAAGTCATGGCCAGACAATAGATTCTTGAGGCAATTGAAGAAATCAACACAAGGGAAGAGAAAGATAGGAAAGAGAGATATGATCATGGCAATCATCAACAACAACAAAATAGGTAGGCTTGATATCTTGTATTAATTTGTAAAATTTATTATTTCCCAAATTGGGGGAGATTGTTGGACCAAATCAAGTCTACTCTATGTAATTATTTGTCTTGCTATAACATATTTAGAACTTCTGTAATAGGGTAGTGACTTAGACATTTCTATGTATTACTGCATATAGAAGTATGATCAAATTATAATTCCAAGTTGTAATTAAAGTTAAAGAATAAAGTTTGTTAGAAGATTCAAGTTGAATCATGCAACAAGACAAAGAAGGCTTATTGAAGAAATAGGGAATGCAATCTGAGAATTCAACTAAGGCAAATGCACATTCGAGAAGTCACTCATTCGAGAAGTCAGGAATATGCAAGTGGTCGAGAAGTCTCAAAACATTCATTGGCTCAATATTCGATCGAGAAGTATCCATTTGAGAAGTCAAGACAATGAAGCCAATCGAGTAGTGTAAAAATGATACACATTTGAGAAGTCCAGTAAATCAATTCGAGAAGTTAGCAAAAGGAGCATTCAAGAAGTGGTAGACCTGAACCAATCGAGAAGTCTCAGTTTCAAGTGATCATTCGAGAAGTCTAGTCTAATCGATAATTCATCAAATAAAGTATACGATCGAGAAGTCTAAATATTCGAGAAGTAAGCCATTCAAGGACTAATCGAGAAGTCACAGCTAGTACTCAATCGAGAAGTCAATCACCATGACTTCTCGAAGTAATCTCAACAGAGTACTTGACTATTTCAAAGAGCTATTTTCAAGAAGAATTGCAGAAGAACAAGACAGATAATTTGCAGCTCTGTCTTTGCAGGATAAGTCAAGCCTGTGAAGATAGAGACAAGACTACACTGAAGCTGGGAAGATAAGCAAGACAAATGATAGAAGATATAAAGCTGAACATAGCAGACTATCAAAACAGGTGTTAGCTAGAAATAAATAGTAGTCAAATGTAAAGTATTTCTTGTCTATTTCCAGTTTTAGCTAAACTGTCTTATATTAGTATATGTCATAGGACATGTTGTCTATATAGTTTATGCACAACCTCATTTGATAGCATCTAAGAAAATTATATCAAGTGTATTCATACATTTGTATTCTTCCTAGAACAAGAAGCTGAAATTCAAGTTGAATTTCAGATTGTAGCAAAATTCATTCTAATACAATTAGATTGAAAGTTATATTTAGTGTTTTCTTTACTTATTGCTTTATGTTCTTGAAAACAGCAAACTTGTTTTAATATATTCAAACAACAAATAGTTCATCATAGTGTTAAAGTGATTAAAAATATTTGAAGTATACATTCACCCCCCTGTAAACTTCTGGAACTCTTAATTCCTAACACTAAATCTCTTGTACAAGATGTACCTACTCAGTCTCTTGCACCTAGGATGAGTGAGGGTGTGAAAAGAAAAAGAGAAATAAAAGAAAAGAGAAGTGAGTCTAAAAATGAGGGGTTGTGAAAATCCCATGCAAAAGGAGAGGGCCCTGAGCAAGGCCAAATTAAAAAACAAAATGTGGGAGCCAAAATATCTAAGAAAATAGGCCTTGAGAGTGAGTTGCTGAGGAGTGATGAGATAACTTAGAAAAAACCAGAGAGTGTGAGAACCACAACAGCCTCTAAAACATCCAAACAAGCTGATGAAAGCTTGAAATCCCTTTCCCATAAAGTCATCAAATTATCAAAGAATCTGGACACTGTTGGTAGAAATCAAGTAAAGTTGGTCAACAGGATGGCTAGTCTGGAGCAAACTATGAATGAAGGATTCAAGGCCATATTTGACAAGCTTCAAGAGTTCAATTCCAAATTTTTAAACCCTGCAGTTGTTACCTAAACTAAGGGGGAGAAAAGTACATATCAAGCTGAAGTGTTTGTAGATGAGAGTAATAAAGAGATAGCTCAAGCTACATCTTAGGGAGAGAGTCAAATACATTACTATCTAGTGTGGCTGCTGAGATTGCTACACAGCTTGGTTGTAATAAGGAGGAGAAATAGAAGCATGTTGAGAGGCCTAAGGAGAAAGGCATTATGATTAAAGAAAGTGGGAGTAATAAGGAGGTACCAATAGTAGTTCATGCAGTTGGGAAAGGAAAAACAAAGTTGTACCAAATAGATGCTGATGATACTATTCTGGTGGAGAGAGAAGATCTTACAGAAGAAGAAGCTACTGACTTAACGATTGATGAAAATGAGAACAGTAATGCATTTCAGAATGCAAGCTTCTATGAAAGAATTAAAGAAATCAAGATGTCATCCAACAGAGACCCAAAGAAATTCTATGAACGGTTGAAACAATCAATAGTGGGAGTTGCTGTGATGATATCTGTCAGTAATAAATGGGTGACAACAGTAAGAATTGTAGGAGGATTGAGTTGGTATGTCAGCCTAGGATTTCTCAGCAGACATGAAATTTCAGTAATTGAAGCTATCAGACTCAAAATCAAGGTTAAGAGATCCTTCTTAAATGAGAATCTAAAAAGAACTTTGTTGAAGTTAATAAGGGAGAAACTACCAGAAGTCACCTACAATCCTCTAAGTGTTAGGTACAGTTTCTCAAATGATGGCAAGTACAGATTCATGAACTTGGAAAGAGTGAGTGAGTATAAGCTAAAGTTGGTAAGAGAAGCATTTGATTACTTTTGAAAATTGGATCAAAGTGGGGAGGTGATGGATGTAGTGAAGATTCTAAAGAAGGAAATTGAAAGGGTTGAAAGATTGAGAGTTATTAGAATGGGGAGAAATAAGGATGGGAATGATGATGAAAAGCCTGATGGAGGTGCAAGTAGTTACAGCCAACACAACAACATTGGTGAAGGATCATCTGGAACTGGAAATAAGGTGGATTAAGATAAGGAGAAGGATGAGAATGAGTATAAAGATGGTATTGAAGGAAGGGTTTTGAAAACTGTAGTTCTTGGTTGTGAAAAAGATAAGAAAGATGTTATCAGGAGTTATAAGGGTGAACCTACTGTCACAAAACTTGTTGTCATAGAATATACTGTCGCAGAACCTACTATCAAACCTGCAGTGATGGTACCTTCAAAGTTACTGTCAAGAAAAATCTGTACAACTAAGAAACGCAGGATTACAAGGGTTAAAAGACCTAAGCCTCACTCTAGCAGGAAGCCCAGCAGGAAAGTTTGAAAGCTGATGTCTGAGGTGTTTCATGAGGATTGTCTTGACATTAGAAGACCTACAATAAACAACTTGGCACAATCAAAGGCAGAATCATTGATCAAGGTGAATGTTGAATGGTCTGAAGTCAATTCACTTAGCAAGCTAGTCATTGACTATTCAATTGGAGTAGCAGAAGAAATGAGTTATGAGATGAAAGATGTGAACTATTTTCTGATAAGAAAGATGCTACTCATAATTCAAGGAACAGACATAAGGACACAGATGTTGAGAGAGATGTTAATTAGAAAGTTCATGAAACTGATGGATTCCTTCAAACCTCACCATTTGGACTTTATAAATGTTGAAGAGCCTGAGACAATTGTCTATTCAGATGGGGTGATGTTTGCAAGTGAAGATGGAGTTAAGGAGTTTTGGAGCACAGATTCCTTGCAAGACAAAAATCTGGATCTACTTGAAGAATTGGTGAAGTAGTTGAAAGAGTATCCTTATCCTGAGGAAAACAATTTCATGTCAAGTGTTATGAGAATAATTCAAGCCAAGAAGAGGAAAGAATTTGAGAAGATGATTGAATATGAGAGGACACAACAATGTTTTCTCAAAAACCCTGACAGAATAATTTTCTACAATTCTGGTGGATTTGCTGAGGAAATCACCTTTGAGGAATTGAAAAATCTGGCTATGAATGATCCTCAAATCACTGAGTTGATCAAGAAGCAACTGCTCAACATCACCAACTTTGAGATTTTTGATCTAAAGAATAGAGCACTGGATATATGTGACTTTAAGAAGAAAGAAGGAAGTTTGAAAATGAAGTGGAAGTTGCCAAGAAAAAGGTAGAGAAGATTTCTAGAAGAATTAAGGAGGCTGAGATTGACATGAAGCATGCAATGCTAAATGATCAATTCTCAAAAAGAGCTACATATATATCCCCTGTTCTTTTTGGGCCCCTGAGAATCATTGTTGATAGCATTGAAGTGGAGGCTGTCAATTTCAGGGTGCTTAACAATGAAAATTTGAGGAAGATCTTCAGACTCACTACATTTTTATTTCTAGAATTTGAAAGAGAAGATGAAGAGATTATTGAGTAAGATTGTCTGAGAGATTATTGAGTCAAGAGAAGATGAAGATGAAGCTATTGACAAACTCAAAGGAAAGCAATTTTTCTCTTCTATAAAGGAAAGATTTTTCAAAGACATGTTTGGAATGAAATATTTGTGTATCTCAAAAGGGCCAACTGAGAACTACTACACCTACAGAGAATTGAAGAATCTTTCTTATAAAATGGTGAAGCTAGTCTTAGATTGTGTCTCTGATCATGCAAAGACAGATGAAGAAAAACATGAACTGAAAGCTCTTGAAGGTTTGTATGGAAGAATGTCAGCAATAAAGAAGTGATGATGAAACTCAAGCTAATGTTGAAGATTTGCTCAGTCTAGAGGAGACTAGTTTGAGATAGAAATGTACTTGTAATTTTTCTTGAATATTTTTACTGTACAAACACTTCTGTCTTTATTAGTTGAGTTAGAATCTGCAATTTTCTTTGAATTTGTCTTTATTTTTCATAAAAATAAATTGGGGGAGATTGTTAGGGATTGTGGTATTAACAATGTAATCGAATAATATTTTACTTAGATTAATTAGAAATTAACTAAGTAAAACATACTGTCATATACATATTGACAGTATGTTTAAATGTCACTTGTAATAATATGTACAAAAAGCCAAGTAAGTGACAGTAAGTATCAATAGTTACTGTCGTGTAAAAATGTAATAAATGATCTATGAAGTAGAAGTTCACAAAATGTTCATGCACAGCATGGATCAAATCATTGACAGTAACATTCTGCAAACTGAATCCTACGACATTATATTCAAGTGATAGCACCTTTTGGAATAGAAGACAACAACTATTCCTCGATAGTAAACTTGGCGGAGAATGAAGATTCTAAGACAGCAAGTTTTACTAACAACAACTATTCCTCGACAATAAACTTTGGCGGGGATAGTTGACAGCATGTTTGGCGGGATAGTTGACAGTACCTTTGGACAACAGCATGTTTTAGAAGACTGGCAAGCTTGACAGTAAAATATGCGGAGTCGAAGCTGTTGTCACCAAAGAGAAGCTAAATGTTGACAGTAACCTTTTGGTGGAGCTGACAGTCTATTTCAAGAAGTAGATTAGATAATGTTAATTCACTGATTGATCCTGACAATTCTACCTAGTCTGTCAAGTCTACTACTGCAACTTGAGAAAAAGTAAGCAAAAAGATAAAGTGTGCTCAAGGAGTCAAGAATGTCAAATCTTCTCAGAGCAACTCTATCTACAAATGGAATGAAGACAAATTTGAATAGGAAAAGTGGAGTTTCTATTTCAAATATTGTCCAAGGAACAAGGGAAAGTACACTTCTAAGTGGGATATATGTTTTAGCATAAATACACATATCTCATAAATATTTTCCCTTATGCAACTGAGCTTAACCTTTCTCAAGCATAGAAACATTAACAATCTCTTGTTATTGTACCTATTGAAGCTGGGAACATCTTCCGATCAGTTGTAGCAAAACATAAAATTAATTTTTGTAGTTAAACATATTTCTTCTTTTAATTGCTTACTGTTGTTTGCATCGGTTACTTGAATTTATTATTTCTTGTTTGTTAGCAAGATAAGTGATAAATTATCAAGCTGCATTCAACCCCCTGCAAGACTCATACCGTTTAACATAGTATATTATAAACTAGACAAGAGGTGTAATTAATTAATTTACCACAATTAAAAAATTGAATTACAATATATAATTCAAACATAGTCAATATATCATTAATTAAAATTTTATGTAAAATAAATTATATTTAATTATAAGTATATATTTGTATCTACTAAAAAACAGTATATGTTTATATTATTTATATATTTATACTAGTTTATATCATGTGCGATACACGGATCGAATTGTTTAATATTTTTTATATAATTTGAATATATTTTTATATTTATAATAATAATTTAATTTTTATTTAATATTATATGTATAATATACTTTATTTTTATTTTAATAAGATAATATTTGTGTATTTTATTTAGAGATATGTTTTATTTAGGAGATTAGTACTTGAAAATTAGGCTCAATATAACTATTCGGCCCAAAAACCGACCAATGACCACCAAATTTTTATTGTTTTGGTTTTAATAAAACTAGATTTTAACCCGTGCGATGCATGGATATTTTTTTTTATTATTTAAATTATTTATTTGAAAATTACTAATATTTTTATAATTTTATAAAGTTTTAATATATTATAATTATATTAGTTTTTTTTGTCTTATTTAAATTATATATTTTTACATCAACTGGATTAAATATAAATAAGAAAATTATAGAATATTAAAAATAAATATGTATATCGTACAAAATATAAATTTATATTATTAATACATATAAATGTAAAATTTTGTGATTCAAAATATTATGAACATGATTTTTTTTAATATATCAAACAAATGTTACATATATTTAAGATTATACATATTAAATTTAAATATATTTTTGATAAGATCCCTATTATGTTCTTTATTGAACCAAATATTTTTTCTCATATATAAATTGATTAAATTTAAAAAATGTATTAATATTTATTAATTTATATTATTTTCATTTTCATTTTAATTATTTTATTTATCAAAAAACATGATTTAAAGTATGTGATAACGTGTTTTTGATATAATATTATATATAATATAATATAGTAACAAAATAGAATGTGTATTTAATATCATATGCTAAGGTTGAACTTTTAGTCGGGGAACTCTAATAATTATTTTTAAAAAAAACTTAATTTCTTCAATTTGATCTAAACCAATGAATTAATAAGATTTCTGAATTCTCAATATAATAATTTCTCCTGTAAATGTAACTGATTCTCCGTATAAAGTTACCATTATATCTTATATAATATATTAAATATTTTTATAGAAAAGATTTGGATAAAAAACTATAATCCTCCATCTCATACGGAAAATTCACGGTTTTCTTTAATCTCTCTGTATGTAAAACTCTAATACTATCTCTGTTCCATAATCTAATAATAAAACATAATAATATGTGATATATGACATGTCTCTATATAAATATTATAAAAAGATTTCCTAAACGAAATAGAATTCTCCGATAAAAATTTGTAATTGTCTTTCATCCAATTCTGACTTCTGAAACTCAAAATATAACCTAAACAATGTTTGCCGTGTAAAAAGCACAATAATTACGAATTTTCTTTTTAATTTAGCTCCAAAATAGATCTTTAAATTAAAATTTATATATTACTAAGATATTTAATAGAGTTTGAGTTATAATATGAAGCGAGGAAAGAAAAAATTTAATTGTTAGAAATCTTAATAATATTTATAACTTATAAATAATTAGAACATAATATAGTTATTAAGAATCGATCATTTGACATTTGGTAGTATTTGTATAAAATCTCTTTTTCTCTTATTATATATTAGCTTATAACTCGTGCAAAGCATAGATGATATTAATAAATTGTATATTAATTATTTTATATAATTAAAATATTTAATTTAATATGGTAATTTATTTTATTATTAATTTCTTTTTATATTTTTCTATACAATATTATTTATATATTAATATTCATAAAATTTAATTATAAGTCATAATTTTAAATAAATAAAAGAGTCTGAAAGGTGATGAAATTGAGTTAAATAATCTGTACTCACAATCTAATAACATGTTTCAATTTTCTCACCGTTCAAACACTTTAATTTATTTAAAATTACAATTTCATAATAAATTTTTTGAATATTAAGATTATATTAATATTTTATTTATATTAAAACATACTCTTTTATTTAAATTTTAAATAAAATATTTCTAATATATTCGAAACACTTTTTATTAATAAAAATTTATCAATGCTTTGCACGGGTTATTAATTTATGCTAATTAATATAAATATATAACAATATATTAATTAGACTTTAAACACATAATATAAATATGATTCAAAATTAATTTATCTCATGTATAAAATTACATAAAAAATATTAATAACATAAATAATCAAATTAAATATTTAATTCATTTAAAATATATTATTTATTATTTATTATTTTTCTCATGTATTTTGCACAAGTTATATGCTAGTATAATATTATCCGTGAAAAGTTATATAAAAAAATGACCATTAGTGATAGAGTTGTATATATTATATGTCTTTTTTTAAAATAAGATTTTTTAAAAAAAATTGGATGATTATTATCTTTTCTATGAATCACCTAAAATTGGACTATTATAATCTTTTTTATGTTCACCTGAGAATGATATTTTTATATTAATATTCATAAAATTTAATGATATATTAAATAAAAATTATAAGATAAGTAAAATTTTTAAAATAGAAAATATAGAATATAATTTAAATATAATATAATATTATCCGTGAGGATTGTATAAAAGAAGGACTATCGGGATAGAGTTGTATGTATGATATATATCCTTTTGAAAATAAGATTTTATTAAAATTGGATAGTTAAGATTGTTTCTGTGGTTCATCTAAAACTGGATCTTTTATATGGTTCACCGAGTACCATATCCACGACCAAAATTTTTAAATTTTCGATTATAATAATATAATAATTATAGTATAGGATATAATAGTATAGATAGATCAACATGAGGGAGGGTAAAGTACTGGGAGTGAAATATAATATTTATATTCATTCATATTTTTAATTGTTTAATTAACTATTATTCATTCTGTACGGTCATCTAGTTAAGTCGATCGATATTAATATTAATTGATATGAATAAGATTTAGAATTCACATATGAATTCTCCTACACTTGAAAATAATTGACGTTTGACTTTTTGACACACATTTTTAGAAGTTTTGACTTCATGGTTCAAATAATTATTTTTAAATTTTTTTTATAAACAAAAATATTAAACTAAAATTTTTATTCAAACAAAGAAAATTTTAAAAATATTAATTTTAACTATATAGTCAAAACTCCTAAAGATGTGTGTCAAAAAGTCAAGCGTCAATTATTTTCAGACAGAGGGAGTAATAAATATTATTCGTACCTGTCTATCACTATTATATAATATCGCTTTTTCTGACAAAATAAAAGATAAATTGTGAAATTTTAATTGACTCTTGCTTATTAATGATAATGGATCCCCTCTGTGGAAAAAACTCCAATAACAAAAATGAAAAGAAACTACATAATAAAAGTGTCACGCAAGACTCATAATATAATATAATAATTTTTAAAAATTAAATTAAATATAAAAACAGAACCGAATCCAATTTCTTATCAAAATCGACCAATTTCATAGTCAACAGAACGGTTTTAATAATTTTTGTTTTCTTCATATATAATTAGGAAATAAAGGGGTTAGAGCATTTCCGATAGTCTGCTGGTTAGATTCTAAATATAATATAAAGTATTAGGCTCTTAGTCATTTAACACATTTTTAAGAGTGTCAACTTCAACTATACTCATTATATTTCCTCTCTATTTTACTGTATTCTTTTATTAATATATGGACCCCGCTAGGACAAAAAAGTGAAAAAATTAATGGATATTTTTACCGGGAATAAATATTTTATTTATATAAATAAGTTAGGAGTCCAGTGGCTCATAAATTAGAGGAGGAAGACGAGGTTTTTAAAAGTCAATAGAGTCTTTTGAAACTCTATTTTTTATCATGCTCTCTATTTTTTGATTTAGGCTCCGTTTAGAATTGATATTTGTTGTGCTGTTGAAAAAAGTGCCGGCAGAAAAATGAGATGACTGTTTGTTATTTTTTTATTTGTTTATATTTTGATATATAATATAAAAATAATAATGTTTTTGGGATGATTTAATAGTAAAAAATGTAATTATTTCCTACAAAAAAAAACGGAGATCTCTTTTCTCTGAAAACATCTTTTAGACAAAAACACTTTTCAAGAAAAATGCTTTTAAAATTTAACAAACAATTTTTTATTTGCTTTTGAGAAATAAGTTGTTTTACTGTCTGCAGACACTCCCTTATGAGATGTTCCTGTTAGCGGACCATATATATACATATATAAACAGTCACCAATCATATAATAAATCTTTTATTTTTCTTCATACAACTTAAGATTTTAGAGTTTAGTAAACAAATGTCGCAAGTTTGACTCCCCGTCATCTCAATATTCTCACAATTAATGAGTCACCCATAATTTCTCATAATTAATGAGTGACATGAAAGCAAAAACTATGTCTAAAATGGGCGCCCGTAATCCCCGTAATCCACTTTTCAACTCAAGAATAATATAAGATTCGTTTGAAACTCTCTTTGACCCCTAAAATTTTAAATGAGCCGGTTACTTAAATGTTATCAGAGGTTACGTTGGTCCGGAAAGATGAGCTTTTGTGATCCACGAGTTTCCTAACTTCTTCGATTTTAGCATAACCGGTAACTTCACCGGAAATAAATGGCATGGAGGGAACAATCACTCACCAATCAGTTTAATCACTCACCAAAACCAAACACACAACTTAAAAGTAGTTGAGAAGAGATTAGTACGGTGTCGTTTTGCTCCTCTTCTCCGACCCTGTTGAGCTACAAACCCACCCATGCCAGCTATATCACCTCTCGTTTCAGAGCTTCTTCTGATGTCCCTGATTTCCTTTCAGCACATTGGTAAACTCTCTCTTCACACACACGCACATCTATATCGTTTTGTCTTTACCTGTGTAATATGATCATTTCTGTTTACTGTTAAACACTATCGAATTATGACCCCTTTTTGCACCTTTTCTCAGATTATTGATTTGTGTGTGTGTGTAAATTTAGCTTATATATAGGCTCTCAAGTGAGATAACATGAGAACTATTGTTTTTGCAAGATTTAGAAGTGTTAAACGATTGTTCTCAACAGAGTGCGACCCCTGTAAACCCATATTTACATTTACATATTAAGCTAGATATAGTGGGCTTAGGTGTGTGAAAACTGAAAACATAGGTAAAAAGTCTGCAGACTAGCAGTGATGGCACTTAAGTGCAAAATAAAAACACTTCTCAAGGTTGTGTTTTCATTGAGGGTTGAGAAGGGTTGGATAGGAAAGGGAGAGTTTTCCAACACCCTGATTCTAGGGTTCTAAATTCTGATCCTACCCAACAGGTTCTCAAATGAGCTCTACTAGTTGGATTTGTTATTAAGGCATTGCATTCTAGGGGTTTAAGCATATATGCATCAATTTTGAGGAAGCGATATCTATGTCATTAATTGACACATGGAACTGTCAATATGGGCTACATACTTGTGAATGCAACGTGGTAAGTGTGAGTTTAAATCAAAGTTGACTACATGGAACTGTCAATATGGGCTACTCATTAACTTGTGAATGCAACGTGGTAAGTGTGAGTTTAATCAAAGTTGACTACATGGAACTGTCAATATGGGCTACTCATTAACTTGTGAATGCAACGTGTTAAANTAACTTGTGAATGCAACGTGGTAAGTGTGAGTTTAAATCAGATCCGGAAATGGTATTTCCTGGCGACAGTTCAATTATTAATGTGGTAAGTGTGAGTTTAAAGGAGATTGGATATGGGTAGTTCTTGGAGATAATTCTATTTTTAATGTGTTGAGTTACCGGTTCTCCTAAAATCTCAAGGTGTTACGAAGTGGGCTTACGAAGATCTTATAATATTATATTTCTCTTATTCTTATGATTTCTCTCTTTTCTCCGGTGCATTATTCCATCTTTCACTTATTAATACTTTTTCAATATTATTTTTGTTTCTAGTTACAAATTTATATTCAAGTATGTCATCAAAAATCAAAACATCATATGTATTTTTTTATAATCTAAATCTATAACTCAAACGAGGCACTTGCCTCCCTTCAAGCAAAAGTTCTTGAATTCAACCTCATAGTTTTTCGGTGTAATCACATTTGCAATTATCTTTATGAAAAATGAGTCATTGCTGTCTGCTAAGAGCAAGTCCACAATGTCCTACAATATGCCTTATAAATATAATAAAATATAATGTCCTAGTGATTTATGACACAATATACATACATCAACTCCAACAATTTGCCATATTATCATGCCCTATTATTAAAATAATAGTATATTTGAATTACATTTATATTTGAAAAGATAAAAGGAGGGAAAAGAAGTATAAAAAAAAGGAGAGAAGTCAATATTTTATTGATAAAAATGAAATGAGGCATGCGTAGTGGTGCGACTGGTGCCGTATTTATAAGGCACATGAGGGTTGTCCTAGTGTTTTAGGGTACCACTAGAACATTGTTGGAGCACTCATTTACTTAAAGTGCCCTAAATTTTAGCTTAGGACAACACTTTAGGACATTGTTGGACTTGCTCTAATGTACTGACCTATAGGAATTTTCTTTTTGAGGCTTGAATCTCGAAGGAAGAGGCCATTTGGTCCAAGATTAAGTGTAAACTCTCTTACTATCTGGTTAATTATACACACTTTTTTATAATATCTTTCTATAGTTTAGTGCAGAAGAAGCTGTTGGGCATCAGCTAGATGTCTTGATGTTCAATGATCAACCTCGGCAAGATTATGGGATCGAAGTCATGCNTCTTGGAGATAATTCTATTTTTAATGTGTTGAGTTACCGGTTCTCCTAAAATCTCAAGGTGTTAGGAAGTGGGTTTGCGAGGATCTTATAATATTATATTTCTGTTATTCCTATGATTTTTCTCTTTTCTCCGGTGCATTATTCCATCTTTCACTTATTAATACTTTTTCAATATTATTTTTATTTCTAGTTACAAATTTATATTCAAGTTTGTCATCAAAAATCAAAACATCATATGCATTTTTTTTATAATCTTATTCTATAACTCAAACGAGGCACTTGCCTCCCTTCAAGCAAAAATTCTTGAATTCAACCTCATAGTTTTTCGGTGTAATCACATTTGCAATTATCTTTATGAAAAATGAGTCATTGTTGTCTGCTAAGAGCAAGTCCACAATGTCCTACAATATGCCTTATAAATATAATAAAATACAATGTTCTAGTGATTTAGGACACTATACACATTCATCAAATCCAAAAATTTGCCATATTCTCATGCCCTATTATTAAAAAAGTATATTTGAGTTACATTTATATTTGAAAAGATAAAAGGAGGGAAAAGAAGTATAAAAAAAGGAGAGAAGTCAATATTATATTGATAAAAATGAAATGAGGCATGTGTAGTGGTGCCACTGGTGCCATATTCTCATGCCCTATTATTAAAATAGTATATTTGAGTTACATTTATATTTGAAAAGATAAATGGAAGGAAAAGAAGTATAAAAAAAGGAGAGAAGTCAATATTTTATTGATAAAAATGAAATGAGGCATGTGTAGTGGTGCGGCTAGTGCCCTATTAATAAGGCACATGAGGGTTGTCCTAGTGTTTTAGGGCACCACTAGGACATTGTTGGAGCACTCATTTATTCAAAGTGCCCTAAATTTTAGCTTAGGACAACACTTTAGGACATTGTTGGACTTGCTCTAACATACTGACTTACAGGAATTTTATTTTTCAGGCTTGAATCTCGAAGGAAGAGGCCATTTGGTCCAAGATTAAGTGTAAACTCTATTACTATCTGGTTAATTATACACACTTTTTTATAATATGGTATTTTAGTTTACTCTAATATCTTTCTATAGTTTAGTGCAGAAGAAGCTGTTGGGCATCAGCTAGATGCCTTGATGTTCAATGATCAACCTCGGCAAGATTATGGGATCGAAGTCATGTATAGGGTATTTTTATGTAGACTTGTTACTCCTATGCTATTTTTATATTCTTAAGTAGTTGGTGAACCCATGTGCAATGCCAGTTTGCAGGTTTTGATCCATTTGAAAGGTCTACGTATTTCGGACCCTTTTTTGATTTGGGACAGGTCAGTAATTGTAAAATGCCCAATAGTCATATTTAACTCTGTATATTTCAGGTCTTATTAAAGTTTTCATCTCTAAACTGACTAGTAACAAGTAACAACATTCACCTCACTCAATTATTGAGTACATTGTATGTCCTTGTAATGTTGTATCTTTCTAATAGCTTCCTTGTATGACTCCAGTTCGAACGCTTTAGACGGATTTTTCATCATTCGAAGTATCGAGTATTGCTGGGTCACAGGGAGAGAAAGATCTTAAGT
>QRFB01003926.1:1580-14514 GCA_008931105.1 Oenanthe javanica | reverse complement strand
GGCCCTCTGTGGGTTCTGTGATCTTACTACCACCCTTATTTGCTGCATCTAGTGCAGTTTCACCACCTACCTATGGAAAGGTTTCTACCCTAGGTCTATTGATTCTCGTCCTTTTCGAGACCAGGTCCTTTTGAGAGGAACCAGATCCTTGGTTTATAGACTTGGAGATTCTAGAAGGCCGGACTCCTTCAAAAGGTTTAGAGTGTGAGTTAGGAATGGAGAGGTCAACACCATTTTCATCACTCAAAGAGAATACATGATAGTCCCCAATAATTTTTAAATTCAAACATTTAATGGTTGCAAGCATGAAATCAGTTATGTACAGACTCAATTCAGTGTTAAGAGGTTTACTGGTTGACAAAGAATGAGAATTTGTCTTGAGAGTTGGGGACTCCATGCATTGAACACTATCTAAATCAATTATGCCTACAACAGAGTTAATTATAAGCATAAAAAATCTAGGATAGTATATTACCGGTTTCCATGTATATTACCATGGAATGCACAATCCTCCTGATGTACGCTGGCACTTCATTCCATCCACTTGTTTTGCTTGATATGGATCTGGAGACTGCATCAAGAATCGTGCTTCATTCTTTGTTGAGGTATNTAGAGAAACTGGAGAGTTTTAAGGATGTAAGAGAGTGGGAAGTTATGAGAGAAATAAAGTAAAGTAAAGAGTGAGAGAAATTTCAGCTGAGTATTTATATGATTTGAAAAGGTATTGTCAAGAAAGAATTTTAAACAACTTTAAGTGACAGTTGTCTTCAAGTTCCATTCCTCGACAGTAACTTCTACGCTAAAATGACAAACACCTTTGACAGTAACAGTAGTAAACAATAATGAATGAATAAATCTAATGTTAATTGTTGACAGTATGTTATGCGGGTCATTGAAAAACTATACTGTCAAGAGATATTGATAGTAAGTTTTAATCCCGCGAAACATACTGTCAAGTTTTCTCATCTGTTTGACAGTAAATTTTAATCCCGCGGACTTTACTGTCAAGACTTATCAACCATGTGACAGTGGGTTTTCACAGAGTTTTGACAGTAACTTATCATTATGTGACAGTACGAGTAAAACATATTGTCAAGTATTTTGACAGCATCTTTTATGATTCATATAGAAGTTAAGTTACTTAAAAATAAATTAATTAACCTCTCAGTTAAATATCATCATGTCTTCCCACTGTGAAAAAATCAAAACACCTTTATAGGCCATTAATTCACAGTGAAATTTAGTTAACTAAAATTTCATCAACTAAACATAATTACATTAACAGATCAAATTTAACATACCCAATTCACTCACTAGCCTGTTGAAAGTCTTTTTATGCAATGGTTTGGTGAAAATATCTGCAAGTTACTTCTCTGTGGACATATAGATTAGCTTGATTGTGCCTTCCTCCACATGCTCTCTAATAAAATGATGCTTGATGTCAATATGCTTAGTTTTGGAATGTTGAACAGGATTCTCAGAAATTGCTATGGCACTAGTGTTGTCACAGAAAATAGGAATTCCTTGCAGAGTCAACCCATAGTCCAATAGTTGGTTCCTTATCCAAAGTAACTAAGCACAACAACTACCAGCTGCAATATATTCAGCTTCTGCAGTTGAATTTGACACTGAATGTTGCTTCTTGCTAAACCATGACACCAATCTTTCTCCCAAAAACTGACAGCTCCCTGTTGTACTTTTTCTGTCTATTCTGCATCCTGCATAGTCTGAATCTGAGTAACCAACCAAGTCAAAACCAGATTCTTTAGGATACCAAAGGCCAAGATTTTGAGTGCCTTTGACATATCTTAGAATTCTTTTTACTGCCATTAGATGTGACTCCTTGGGGTCAGACTGAAACCTTGCACACAAACCTGTAGCAAACATAATGTCATGTCTGCTAGCTGTTAGATAAAGAAGAGAGCCAATCATGCCTCTGTACATTTTGTTGTCCACCTTCTTTCCCTTTGGATCCTTGTCAAGTTGAGTTGCAGTAGAGATTGTAGTCTTTGCAGGAGATGAGTCTTCCATATCAATTTTTTTAAAAAGATCTATAACATACTTGGATTGACAAATAAATATTCCATCTTTTTTTTGATAGATTTGTAGTCCAAGAAAGAATATTAATTCACCCATCATGCTCATCTCATACTTGTTCTGCATAAACTCATAGAATTTCTTGCATAGGTCTTCATTTGTTGATCCAAAGATAATGTCATCCACATACACTTAAACTAGAATGATATCCTTTCCATGCTTTTTGTAGAAAAGTANATATCATTTCTATGCTTTTTGTAGAAAAGAGTTTTATCCATAATCCCTCTTGTAAAGCTGTTATCAAGAAGAAACTTGGAAAGAGTATCATACCAAGCTTTTGGTGCTTGTTTTAGTCCATACAATGCTTTGAGCAGCCTGTACACAAAGTTTCCCATTTTTGAATCTTCAAAGCCTGGGGGTTGTTCAACATACACTTCTTCTTCTAACTCTCCATTAAGAAAAGCACTTTTGACATCCATTTGAAATACCTTGAAGTTGTTGTATGCAGCAAAGGCTAAGAACAGTCTAATTGCTTCTAGTCTGGCAACAGGTATAAATGTTTCTTCATAATTAATTCCTTCCTGTTGACAGTAACCTTTTGCCACCAGCCTTGCTTTGTTTCTTGTGATAGTGCCACACTCATCTATCTTGTTCCTATAAACCCATTTAGTGCCTATTATGGATTTGTTCTTTGGTCTAGGTACTAATTCCCAACCACAGCTTCTTTCAAATTGATTAAGCTCCTCTTGCATGGCATTAATCCAATCTGGATCAACCAAGGCTTCTTCATGAGTTTTAGGTTCTGTTTGAGAAAGGAAACAAGAGTACATACATTCATTGGCCATATTTCTTCTTGTCTTGACTTCGGTACCTAGATCACCAATAATTAAATCATTGGTGTAGTCCCTGCTCCATTTAGCTCCTCTTTGAGAGTCACTAGAGTCCTCAACATTTTGTTGATTGACAGTAACTTTTGTTCTTGCACTGTTAACAACATCAATTTCCTCAAGTCCACTGTTCATTGGAACATTCCCAGAGAAATCAGTTGTATGGGCAGTTACTTCATTTTCTCCAGACTGATTTGGAACCATTGTTGGACCTGAAATTGTGTGATCAATACTTGGTGAATCTTCTTCGATCTCTTCTAAATAGCCTTGATTTTCAAAACCTAAGGATTCTGTCTCTTGACTTCCTTCAATTCCAGGAAATTTAGTTTCATCAAAGGTGACATTCACACTCTCTTCTACAATCTTGTGATCTATGATATAGACTCTATATGCAGTTCTGTCAATTCCATATCCCATGAAAATCCCTTCAAGAGCCTTTGTATCAAACTTTTCTTTGATCTCAGTTGAGTCTTTCATGAAATAGCACTTGCTTCCAAAGACATGAAAATAATTGACAGTTGGTTTCCTTCCTGTGAGCAATTCATAAGGTGTCTTTTCATAGGTCTTGTTGACTACAGTCCTGTTTTGAGTGTAACAGGCTGTATTGATTGCTTAACCCCAGAAATAGGTAGGAAGTTTTGCTTCACTCAACATTTTTCTTGCAACCTCAATGAGAGTTCTATTTTTCCTTTCAACAACACCATTTTGTTGAGTTGTCCTTGGTGCAGAGAATTGTTGAGTAATTCCATTGTCTTTGCAAAAATCATTCATGACACTGTTTTTGAATTCAGTGCCATTATCACTTCTTAAAATTTGCACTTTGAATTTTAGATTTTTATCAAGGACTCTAACCAAGTCAATAATTTCTTGTGCAGCTTTATCTTTATATGCTAGAAATCTCACCCATGTGTATCTTGAGAAATCATCAACCATTACTAGAGCATATCTTTTCCTAGCAAGTGATTTCACATTCACAAGACCAAATAAGTCCATATGAATTCATTGAAAAGCCTCATTTATTGAACCACTAGGAGTGCTTTTATGAGCAGCTCTCCTTAGCTTCCCTTTCTAGCAATCCTCACATAATCCTTCTTGACAGAATTCAAGTTGAGGCAACCCTTTCACCAACTCTCTCTTCATCAGATGATTCATTGCTTTGAAGTTTAAATGAGAGAGCTTCTTATGCCATAGCAAGCTTTCAGATGGAGAAGCCTTACTGTAGAAACAGTAGACTTTATCTTTTCCTATAGAGTCCAAGTCAGCTATGTAGAGGCTTCATTTCCTTACTCCTTGAAGAGCTTCTTCTCTTGTCTTTTTGTTGATAATGGAGCATCTGTCTTGATCAAAACTAACTTTGAAACCTCTTTCACAAAATTGAGTGACACTCAATAAATTGTGCTTCAATCCATTCACTAGAGCTATTTTTTCAATCTTCAGATTTCCAACCTCCAGTATGCCATATCCCATTGTGAAACCAATGTTGTTGTCACCAAAGGTTACATAAGGGCCAGTCATTTCTTTGAACTGTGATAGCATGGCTTTATCACCTGTCATGTGTCTTGAGCATCCACTGTCTATGATCCACATAATTCTTTTATTTTTCCTGTTGCCCTGTAAAGCAAAGTATTTCAAGTTGCTTTTGGTACCCAACTTTCATTGGGTCCATTTGGTTTAGCTTGATCACAGTATGAAGTTGGATTTTTTGAATTCTCTTCTCTTGCTTTTAGCAAGACTCCTGTAGCTACACATTCTGATTTAATTACTGGTTTGGTAGCTTTTCTCTTGGATTGCTTGTCCATCCTAACCTTAGGTGGACTTGGAGTCTTTGCCTTTTCAGTTTTAGTATTCTTATGCAGACATTCTTGATTAGTAACAAAAGGCATGTTAAAGCAGATGCTCATCATATTCATTTTGTAAGATATACAATCAAAATCACCACAGTGAGTTTCTTGTCTGTTCTTTAAGGGCATATTGTATAAGTTTCCATTGCTGGAGATAGCATTCTTAACATTAGACTTAACCTTGTTGCAAACATGAGTTAGATGACTAGACGACCCACAATTCTTACACAGCTTTCTAGGAGCATTAGGAATGTAATCATAATTGTTCTTTTTGTTTATTCCTAATTTTCCATTTCTGTTCTTCTTGGTCTTCATGATAGTATGTTTAGAAGTTACTATCATGCTGGTGTTGATAGTAGGTTTATGTGGAGCTGTCTAGACAGTAAGTTTGGATCTTACAGTCTTGACAGCATCTTTTAAACTTACTGTTGAGCCAGTGTTGACAGTATCTTTTAAACAAAGGTTATTGTCAGGATCAATACTAACTGTCTTGGGGGTTTTGACAGTGTCTTTTTCCTTAAGGAATTTATTGACAGCTTATTTGTCCTCATCATCTATCTCTTGTTTGATTAGCAAAGATACCTCATCAAATTCAAACTCAGCCTTTTTGAACAGTGGATTTTTCATTTTCTTTAACACAAAAGGTTTGACAGTATGTTTGGTTTCTTCTTCAACAACATGTTTCTTTCCATTTTTCTTCTCATAGTTAAAACTTATTCCTACTTTTTTATTTTCAGTGTTATCATCATGGAAAGATTTTAACAAGGAAGAGGAATTCTTGTAGGCCTTGATTTTTAATTCATTCTCAGAAATCTGTTGCCTAAGGAATTCCTCAATTTGAGAAGCACACACAATTTTGTTCTTAAGAATTTCATTTTCTTGTTGAAGAGACTCAAAAGCATTATGTTTCAGTTCAAGTTCATGATTTTTAAGTTTTAATGACTCATTAACACTGGATAATCTAACTATCTCCTCATTTGCAGCTAACATGCTTGTATGAATGTTAAAAATCTCTTAACTTAGACTTTCAACAGTTTTCTTATACTGTGATATACTCATATCAACAGTGGTGAGAAAGGGTACCTGACTTGAAGAAGTGGATGAACCTTCTCCTGAACTTGTCATGAGAGCAAGATTTTCATATTCTTTTTCTTCCTCTTCATCTGAATCTTCCCAGCATTTTCCTTCATCCATAAAGGCTCTTCCCTGTTGTTTTTTCAGCAAGGTTTCATACTTTGCTTTGAGTTCTTCATAGTCACTGTCATTTCTTCTCACTTGTTTTGGCTTTTTGCATTCTTTTGCAAAATGTCCCATTTCACTGCAGTTATAACACCTTATTTTAGATCTGTACACCATGCCTGTCTTGTATCCACCTTTGCCACTTCCTCCAGGTTTTGAGATATTTGGCTTATTGAGCCTGGAGCCTTGTCTTCTTGGTTTGAAGGCTTTGTTCTTCTTAAATCTCAAGTTGGAGAAATTTCTTGCCATGTAGGCCATTTTTTTATTCTCCATGTTGTCCAGTTCCTCCAATGTATAGAACTCATCTTTTTCACCATCCTTGAGTTCCAAATTTACTCCTTCATCTTCATCTGTGACTTCTTCAATTTTGATTTGTTGTTGATGCTGTGATTCTTTGAGTTGCATCAGCTGTGGATCCTGAGCCACTAGAGCATTAGAGGTGTTGGCCATCTTTCCTCTTTGACCAGCTTGGATGGCTCTCTTTTGCAGTAGCTCTAGCTCATAGGTTTTAAGAATGCCATACAAAGTTTCAAGAGAAACTTTTGATAAATCCCTTCCTTCTCTTATGGCAGAAACCTTGTGCTCTATATGGTCAGGAAGTGTCAACATGAATTTCATGTTTACCTCCTTTTTGTCGTAAAACTTTCCATGCAACTGCAAGTCATTAATCAGCCTATTCAACCTCTCAATCATCTCAGTCAACCCTTCACTTGGTTTAGCCATAAAGGCTTCATACTGAGACACCAGAATCTGTCTTTGATTCTCCTTCACCTCCTCTGTCCCTTCACAGAGTATCTCAATGGTTTCCCATATTTGCTTGGCAATGGTGCAGTTGACAATGTTGTTGTACATGACATTGTCAAGNAGAAAGTGCTTGTGAGATGTGTGTATTTAAACTACAGCACATATCTCACTTACAAGTACACTTTCTCTTGTTTACTGGACAATACTCGAAATGGTAATCTCACTTTTTCTTCATGAGTCTTATCTTCATTCCAAATGTAGATAAAGGTACTCTGAGAGGATTTGACATTCTTGACACCATGAGCACGCTTCACCTTTTTACTTATTTTATCTCAAGTTGCAATTGTAGACTTGACAGACTAGGTAGAAAAGTCAAGATCAATCTGTGAATGACTTAACCTAGTCTGCTACTTGAAACAGTCTGTCAACTTCCATGAAAGTTACTGTCAACCTTCAGCTTCACTTTGGTGACAACATCTTTATTACCGCAAACTTTACTGTCAGGAACACCAGTCTTCTAAAACATGTTGTCATCCAAAGGTATTGTCAACTACTCCGCCAAACATGCTGTCGATCATTTCGCCAAACATGCTGTCAACTCTCCCCGCCAAAGCTACTGTCAGAAAACTTGTTGTCTTGAATCTTCAGTCTCCGCCAAGTTTGCTGTCAGGGGATAGTTGCTGTCAATAAAACTTGTTATCATAGAATCTTCATTCTCCGCCAAGTTTACTTTCAAGGAATAGTTGCTGTCGTCTGTTTCCAAAAGGTGCTGTCACTCGAACATGCTGTCATAGGCTCCAGAATGTAAAATGTTTCTGTCAGAAATTTGATCTATGTTGTGTATGAACACTTTGTGAACTTCTACCTCATTGATCATTTATTCTAATTACATATGACAGTAACTGTTGATACTTATTGTCACCCAATTGATTATTTGAGCATCTTTATTACAAGTGACATTTTAAGCATACTGTCAAACTATATATGACAATATATTTTTACTTAGTTAATTATTAATTAATCTAATTAAACATTAGTTGATTACATTGATAGAACCACAATCCATAACAGTGACAATCACCATTTGCAACAGCACCCTTGGGCTTTAAAGCCTGTTTGGGATTAGCATTTGGTTTGGGACCAGAATCAGATCCAATCTTCTTCTTTCCCTTCCATTTGCCTTTCCTTTTATCCTTACCTTTGTTATCTACCATCAGCATGGCAGCAGGTTCAGCCTTTTTCATGTTCGTTTCAACAGTTCGTAACATGGCCAACAATTCAGTGGGTGTTTTGTCTATCTCATTCATATTGTAGTTCATAACAAAATGAGTATAGTTGCGGTTCAAAGATTGCAAGATTAAGTCAATCTGAGCTTCCAAACCAATCGGGAAACCCAAAGTATCAAGATACTCAATATAACCTATCATCTTTAGAACATGTGGTTGAACAGGTTTACGCTCTCCCTGTTTGCAAGTATATAGTGCTTTGCTCGTGTCGAACCTTTCTTGATGAGCCTGTCCCTCAAACATTCTTTGAAGGTGTTCAATCATCTCATAAGCATCCATATGCTCATGTTGTTTTTGAAGCTCAGTACTCATGGTTGCCAGCATAAGACATACAACATCATTCGCATCATCAATATTCTTCTGATAGGCATTTTGCTGAATGCGAGTTGCATTCTCAGCATGAGGAGCAGGTGAAGGAATTTCAATGACGTGAAGCTTTCGCTCCTGCCTGAGGACAATCCTCAAATTCCTATACCAATCAAGGAAGTTAATTCCTGTCAGCTTGTCCTTCTCAAGGGTTGCTCTCACAGAGAAGTTATTTGTGTTGTTTGCCATTAAATATCTACAATGTTTAAAATGCATATTAGTTAGTTGCAGAAGTTTAATTATGTTCAAGTGATTATCATATACATTCATAATATATATCTCCCACTATTTTTATCAAATCAATAGCCCTAACTATTAATTCGGAAAGCATTTCATTAAATCTTTCTAGTGAGCCAAGATCCATATTTCATCCATGTTTTAAGATAGCGTTGGCTAATACACCCAAAACACGACTATTTAGGTAGACAACATTAGTCGATTATATCAAATATAACTCTTGGATAGTTTGGTGGAACAACACTTTGTACACATTTATCCAATAAATCTCACCAAACTCTATGTCTCTAAACCCACAATCCTATTGTGATGATTTAGTTAAGTTAAACCCAATGTTTCAACAAACTAAGACACTTACTTATCACGTCTTCCCATGATTAATAAAAGCACATTGCTTTGGCAAATCCACTCCTTCTCAATCTAGATCTTGACGAGTATTAAACATTGGAAGGCATCCGATTAACTTAATATGTATTTAGGGATTTTAATGTTTATATGAACGATCATGATCCCATCATAAAGAGATTCTCAATTTTTCCTTGATCAAATAATCCATTTCAATATTCGTCAATGGTTCGATTTCCAGATCGTCGGAGAAGTCACAAGCGGTCTCACTTAAAACCCAACTTTCTTACGAATAATAATTCGCTTTTGACAAAATCTCCCCATATCAGAAAAAGAAAATTCATATTCAATACCGTGTTTCATAAACACAAGAATCTCATGATCGTTTGTTTAATTTTAAAATCTTGAATCGTTACAGATTTTATCTTTCTTAAGCAGGTATGGCATAGGTGTCGTATCTAATACATACATCATTCCAACACATACATATGATCATTTGTTTAATTTTAAAATCTTGAATCGTTACAGATTTTATCTTTCTTAAGCAGGCATGGCATAGGTGTCGTATCTAATACATCACAACAGAATGCAATAAGCCTAAGCAAGGGAAGAAGAGAGAGTCTTATGAAGAGCTCAAGGAGAAGTACGATGCACTAATGAAAAAGAATCAAGGGAAGTCCTATCTAGCAGAGGGCAAATGCAGGGATGACTTAGACAATGATGATGAGGAAGAGCTGAGAAATCTTGCTCTTATGGCTTCATCTGAGGAATCACTGTCTCTCACTCGTCAAAGAGGAATATATGTAAATCCTTATTGCCCTAAAATGTTTGCTTTGCTAGGTAAAGAAATAGATGGTGAAAGAGTTAAAGTTAAGAAACTAATTCTTAAAAACAAAGTTCTAACTGATGAGAATGGTATTTTAAAATTGTTAAAACAAAAAAATCACAAGTTGAATGAAGACTTAGCTTTTCAAGTCAATAGAGTCAGTTGTTATGTTAAAGTTGAAACCTATCTTAGAAATCAAATAGAGGAAGAAAAGAAGAAGTGTCTAGCCTATAAGAATTCCTCTTATATTGTAAAGAACCTAGTTGACCAACAGGAGATAAACCGAAAAGTTGGAATAGGCTTCGAGTACAATAAATCAGTAGGAAAGTCAAGCAACATAACCTCATTTAGAAAAAGTGTTGTAGAAAGGAGGTATCCCGCATGTTGTTAAAGACACACCTAAACCTCTTTTCATAACACCAATAGCTGAACCAATCCTTGAGAGCTCTGTATTGATTGCTTATTAAATGTAGTTAGAGGATCTCGAGGAAGAGAATAAAAGAAAGGAACATGCTAAGGACATACAAAGAGTTAATGTCCAAAAAGAGAAGAGTTAACCTCAGACACCGGTGAAAGATGTGGGAACTTCTAAATCACCCAATCCATGTATAGGTGCTAAAGACTTAAAGAATAATGTGAACAGACCTAATACGTTTGTTAATAGTAAAAATAGTAACAACAGATATCATTCTACTGAAAACTTTAAAACTGCTGATAAAGTTGAAGTAGAAACTGTTAAGTCACCTACTGTTTTGAATAACATGCCTATTATTGATGCATTCCATAAACCATGTGGTATATTAAATTGTATGTTATGTGCTTTTAATGCTATGACTTCTTATTTCAAATGCATGATTGCTAAGAAAGATAACATGACACCTAGACAACACATTAATAATAAATTTGCAAAATCCAAGACTGTGATTCCTTCACCTGTTAAGAAGAAAACATATATTCCTAAGTCTAAACAGAAAGTTGTTAAGACTGTTTATAGGAAGGTAAGAATAGTCAATGAGGATGATGCTGTTATTCGAAAAGGATCTGTTGTCAAAGCTGACAAAGGTCAATTCTTTAAGTATGTCGGGCCCAATCAATTTTGGGCTCCGAAGATAAATTAATCCGTTTGATATTTACAGGGAGTTAAACAGGTAAACCAGGTTGTATGGATCATGGACAGCGGATCTTCAAGGAATATGATCGGAGATAGAGCCTTGCTATCGAATGTAGTTGAAAGAGCTGGCTCAATCGTCACCTTTGGAGATAACAGCAAAGGAATGACTACGGGATATAACAAGTTAAATACTGGAAATGTTATCATTGAAAACGTGTCTTTAGTGGAAGGATTTAAGCACAATCTACTCAGCGTCAGTCAATTCTATGATAAAGGATACAAAGTAAACTTTATCAAGGAGAAATGCTTAATAGCTCATTCTAAAGATGACAAACTGGCCTTACGTGGAGTAAGGAAAGGAAACTTTACGTAGCCAATCTCAACTCGGGAACTGAAAATGAAGGAAACTGTTTCTATTCAAAGGCTTCATCAAAAGAAAGCTGGCTATGGCTCAAGAAACTATCACATNGCACAAGAAGCTCTCACACCTGAATTTCAAAACAATGAACTCTCTAGTCAAGAGGGATTTAGTGAGAGGACTGCCTCCGATGGAATTTATACAAGAAGGATTATGTGAGGCATGTCAGAAAGAGAAGTCAAAGAAAGCAAATCACAAAGGCACAAACACTACAAACATCACTGAACCACTTCAACTCCTACACATAGACTTATTTGGTTCAGTAAATATTATGTCTATGTCAAGGAAAAAATATGCCTTAGTGATTGTAGATGACTTCACAAAGTACACGTGGGTTTTATTCCTGAACTCTAAGGATGAAACTATACAATTGGTGATTAATCATGTAAAGCTGATTGAGTTAGATTCAAAGTTATTTGTCTGAGCAATCAGATCATATAATGGAATAGAATTCAAGAATGAAGTTCTGAATAAATTCTGCTCAGACAAGGGGATAATAAGAAAATATTCAGCACCAAGAACTTCGTAACAGAATGGAGTTGTAGAAAGGAAAAATAGAACCCTGATTGAAGCTGCAGGAACTATGTTAAGTGAATCAAGGTTACCTAACTACATCTGGGCTGAAGCAGTAAACACAACATGTTATACCAGAATCGAACTCTGATCAACAAAGATCATATGGAGACATCCTATGAGTTAATGGCTGGTAAGAAACCAACACTCAAGTACTTTCATGTATTTGGAGCCAAATGTTACATACTGAAGGATGGAGATGAACATCGTGGCAAGTTCGAGGCCAAGGCACATGAAGCTATTTTTATCAAATATTCAAGAAGAGCATATAGGGTGTACATAATTGATCAGCATCAAGTAAAAGAAAGTGTCAATGTTACTTTTGATGACACTAAAATCCCAAGTATCTAAACTGAAGATTCTTTTAAGTTNATACTCGAGAAGAGCATATAGGGTTTACATAATTGATCAGCACCAAGTGAAGGAAAGTGTCAATGTAACTTTTGATGACACTAAACTCCCAAGTATCCAAACTGAAGATTCTTCTGAGTCATTAAAATTTGACAATTATCCAGACTCACATTCTGATGACGAAGAAGAACCTGAGGTTGCAGCAGGAAATGATGATGACAGTAATGGTAATGATCCAGGTAATAGTGGTGGAAANAGGTAATAGTGGTGGAAACAATGGAAACACTGGAGATACTACTAATACCAGTGGTGGATCAACAAGTCATCCTGGCAACAACTCATGGGGATATGATGGATCCACTGGCAAAACACAACATCACAATATATATCTAGGCGAATCATCAAGATCAAACCTTCCAAGGGAAACGATATGAAGTAGAGATCATCCTTTTAAAATTATAAGTGATCCAAATGTTAGAGTTAGAACCAGAAGTGCAACTTCAAATGAATGTTTATTTTCAGTTTTTCTATCTCAAGAAGAACCAAAGAAGATTGAAGATGCATTAACTGATCCAGATTGGGTTCTTGCCATGCAAGAAGAGCTCAATCAGTTCGAAAGACAAGAAGTCTGGACACTGGTACCCAGGCCTAAAGATAGATCTGTTATTGGCAC
>QRFB01003925.1:17439-42117 GCA_008931105.1 Oenanthe javanica | reverse complement strand
TGAAAGAAGTACATTAATATGTTCATGCCTCAGTGAAGAATAATGGTTAAAGACTTTCAGGGTTTCAGAAGTGTTGAAGATTCAGTATAGAAGTGCCACAAGAAGATTTCAGTGTAAAGGCATTGATTGAAAATAGATAGTGTTCGAAGCATAGGAATCTAGAAGGGTGAAGACAATGGTTAAAGAAGATAGCTACAGTCTTGAAGTTATACTCACTGAAAGAAGTTCATTCATATGTTCAAACGTCAGTGAAGAACAGAGAATGAAGTATTCAAGATTGTGGTAATAATGAAGACGTTGTCGAAGTACCAGAAAAGATTCTAGTGAAATTACAGTGTTTATCAACAATCAGTGTTTGAAGCATTGCAACAGTCCAAGGTTAATCAGCTGAAACAGAAAAGAAATCAAGGGAATTTAATTCAGTGTTAGTCATTTGTGAACCAGACCAGTGCACTAAGCGTTAGCACAACAAGAAAAGAATTACCTTGATCAATCAGAAAAAAATCAGTTGATCAAGCCAGAAGAGTGACAACCAAGTAGTAATTACTTCAAGCACTTCAAGAAATTGGTTAAGGCAAGTAGTACTATATTTGGTGGTTACTATACAGGTGGAACCTTTGTAAAGGCGCAACAAACCAAGATTAAAGCTCAAGAAATTCTAAGTAAAGGTTTGTGGCGCCTACACAAGGGAATGGGAGTGCAGGCGCAACAAAATAGTAGTGGCGCAACTTGACTATGTTCAAGGCGCAATAAAAGTTCATCAGGAAGTTTTGTGGCGCCTACACACTACAACTGGTGTGCAGGCGCAACAAAAGGGCATCAAGGCGCAACAGAATTCTTCCAAGTCTTTAGTGGCGCCTATATAGGGAAACCACTGTACAGGCCCAACTAACATGAAAATAGAGGCGCAACAAAAGNATGAAAATAGAGGACTTGGCGCAACAAGGATTCTAAGGGATTTTGTGGCGCCTACACACTGCAACAAGAGTGTAGGCGCAACAAACTAGCAAGGCGCAACAAAAGTTATTTTGTGACGTACACACCACTCACCATGTACAAGCGCAACAAAGGACTTGTAGCATTGAGAAGTAAATCAATTTTAATTGATTTGAAAAGTCTACATATAGAAGCAAAATGACGTGCTCATTTTGTAATTGGTGGAGACAAACAACCAATCCAGAGAGATACATAGAGAATATTCGAAGCCGGATAAGAAGAAGTCATACAACCATATTCATGCCTTCTTCACTGGAGTTTTATAATCTAGCCGGTTATTTATGTTGCAAATACATAGGGCTATTGTAAAACACTCTCTATTAGCTTGATTCCATTAGTACAACACACAGTCAAATATTGTATAGGGATTAAGCTTTATCTCTCTGTAGAAGCAAAGAACAAATCTGTTCTTTGGAAGCCAGTTATATTTTTAACTGGGTGTAGCAACCTCATGGATTATATACGAAAGTAATATTCCCCGAAACCTATCTCGTTTAAATTACTTGCTAATTTTCTAGAATATTAATGTTTAATCATAAACACAGAAAATTAGTAAGCCAGTCTCATAAACACTATTCACCTCCTGAATTCGAACCCACTAACCGAACTCTAAATTATTTATCCGTAAAAGATTCGAAAGAATTTTTTAATTTAGTGAGTATCGTATTCAACCCCCCTTCTACGATACTTCCGGGACCCAACAAGTTGCCTTGGTTTCAATTTCACATTCTAAATAGAGGCAGAGCTGCTAGAACACTCATAGATACTTCTCTTTTCTAATGCACTAGAGGCACTTACTCTCTCACCTTCTTTGGTTGATGAAACATTTCTTATCAGGGGTTTAGTAGATGAAGTTGTATCTGTTTGAGTGTATGTGGTTCTATGATCTGTGTTAGAGATTATATGTTTTCAATCCCTTGATCTTGTCCTATAGCCACTGCAGGCTCAATATATCAATTGTATATATATTTTTATACCAATTGATTAGAGAATATATCAAGATCGAGATTATCTGCTTTTACCTCAAGTCGATTGCTCTTGTTCAGCAAGTATTATGACTAAAAACACAAAAAATCAAAAAATCCTCGGAAAATTTTGACAATAAAAGTATGTTGAAGAGTTTGTGATTTAGAACACAAATATAATTTTATTATTAGTGATTTTCAGATAAACAATATATATTATCACTAATAACAAAAATCACAAATAATTGCAATGAAACAATAACAAACTATCAATACATGATAATTAATAATAATTTCATATTGCAAGTAATTATGCTCATAATATCTCATCGTATTAAAATTATGAAGCTAATAAACATTGAATTTCTTCAATTCATAATTTTAATAAGATAAAATACCCTCGCTAAATACTAGATAATCATAGGAATGAAAATGTTAGAAAAGCAAACACTGATGCTGTCAGAGAATATCAAACAGAGTTTATGCTGATGTCATCAGAGTTTAGAAGTTGTCGACAGAGTTTACTCTATCAGAGAATACTCAATCAGAGTTTACTCTAACAGAGAATACTCTAACAGAGATTATCAACCAACAGAGTTTATCATTAGAGTTTGTCTAAGAAGGAAACAAACAAATCAGAATATGATTTGGATAGTGAAGAAGGAATTCAAATACAAGTCTATTACCTTATGGAAGCTATTCTTATCATTATCTGTTTTGTAGTTGGATTTGTAACTGTGTCTGTATAAACACAGAAATAGGTTTACATTATGTAATCGTTTAAGTCATATTATTCATAACCTAGCAGCTCTTAATAACAGTGTTTTTCTTGAGAGAATTATGTATTCAGTTTATCAAAGTTAATACAAAACAGTAATTCTTTTATATACTTGTGTTCCTAATCGATTATCTAGTACTATTATATTCAACCCCCTTCTATAATAGTCTATTTATCTGGGCAACAATTGGTATCAGAGTTGACAGTTAATTACAACTGAAAGATCATATAAACATGTCTGGAAACAAGTATAAAAGTATCAGAATCCCAATCTTGAAGAAGGCTGAATACCCTACATGGAGGGTAAAGATGATGATGTTCTTGGAAGCAACTGATCCTGATTATTTAGACAGAATCAATGAAGGTCAGTATCTACCAACCAAGCTAGTGCCATCAACAATTGTGGAAGGCAGACAAGTTCTTGAATATTATACTCTGGAGGACAAAAAGGAGTGGACCAAAGAAGAAAAACTAGAATTCTTGAAAGATGCAAAGGTAAGAAATATTCTGCATAATAGTCTTGACTCTGTGATGTCTAACAGGGTAATTGCATGCAAAACTGCCAAAGAAATTGGGATGCACTAGAGGTTCAATGCCAAGGAACCAAGGAGATAAAGAAAAATAGAAGATATGTTCTAATCCAAGAGTATGAATACTTTGAGGCTAAGCAGAATGAGTCCCTCACAGATATCTATGACAGATTTCTAATTCTATTGAATAACTTGGCTTTGGTGGATAAGGTGTATGATAATGAGGATTCAAACACCAAGTTTCTAAGGGCTCTTTCTGAAGGGCTCTAATAATCACAAAAGCAAAGAGAAAAGTGTGTCTGAGAATAAACCAGTAAATGTTGGGTTACTTTCACAGAAGCAACTTAAAGAAAAGTTGAAAGTAGTCACAAACAAAAATAAGCCTAAAAAGGTGAGGAGAAATAGAAATGGCAAAGTAGGAATTACGAAGGAGAATAACTATAAAAATATCCCTAATGCTCCTAAAAAAACCTGGTTCACATGTGGTAATTCTAATCACCTTGCTATTGATTGCAAACAAAACAAAAAGAAGGAAACTGAGAGACCTCGTTCAGAGGTTAGAAAAAAAACTAGATATAGGCCACAAAATCCATGTTTTCACTGTGGTAGTCTATGACATTCTATTTACACATGTAAAGAATATCATAGTTTGTATTTTAATTATTATGAACTATTGCCTCATTTGAACAACTCTCCTGTCTATTCTAATCATACTGTCAAACAAAAATATGTGATAAAAGCTGATAAAAGAAATATAAACTCTAACAGTATAAACTCTGAAAAGGCAAACTCTGATAATGCAAACTCTGTTAACATAAACTCTGATAAAAAGACTTCTGCTGTAAAAGTTAACAAGTTTCAAAAGAAAGGATCCAAACTTGTTTGGATCCCCAAATCTACTAATTAATTTGCATTAATTGATTGCAGGGAAACAAGAAAAACATCCTAGTGATTGATAGTGGATGTTCTGCACATATGACTGGAAAGAAANGCACATATGACTGGAAATAAATCCCTGCTTTCAGAGTTTGAGGAGAAGGCTGGCCCAGCAGTATCTTATGGAGATGGCAACATAGGAAGAACACTGGGATATGGAAATGTTGTTCTTAGAAATGTCATCATTGAAAATGTAGCTCTGGTTGAAGGACTCAAGCATAATCTGTTGAGTGTAAGTCAAATGACAGACAGAGGTTATTCTGTGGAATTTCATGAAACACATTGTGAAGTTAAAAGCAAAAAGATTGGCAAAGTGGTTCTCATTGGTCACATACATAACAATTTATTTGAAGCTAGCTTGGAGGTAAACTCTGATGGTCCCTTAACTTGTTTACTTGGAAAGGCATCATCTTTGGAAAGATGGAATTGGCACAAAAAGCTGTGACACTTGAACTTTGGAAACATAAATGAATTGGTGAAAAATNTGAACTTTGGAAACATTAATGAATTGATAAAGAAGGACCTAGTTAGAGGTCTTCCAAAAGTTCAATTTCATCCTGATGGACTCTGTGATTCATGTCAAAAGGCCAAACAAAAGAAGACATCTTTTAAGAGCAAAACTGAAAACTCTATTGATCAACCTTTTCATCTATTGCATCTTGATTTATTTGGTCATGTCAACATAATGTCCATTGGAAAGAAGTAATATACTCTGGTGATTCTAGATGATTACACAAGATTTACCTGGGTGTACTTTTTGCATAAAATGGATGAAACAGCTGAGATAATTTTTGATCATATTGCTATGATTGAAAATGGATCACCACATAAGGTAAAGAATCTAAGTATTGACCATGGAACAGAGTTTAAGAATTCTACAATGGAGGAGTTCTTCTCAACAAAAGGAATCATTCAACAATTCTCATCACCAGGTACACCTCAACAAAATGGTGTAGTTGAAAGAAAGAATAGAACACTCATTGAAGCTGCCAGAACAATGTTAGAAGGAGCAAAGCTACCTACTTACTTTTGGGCAGAAGCTGTGAATACTGCATGCATTACTCAGAATTGAACTTTGATAAATAAACATGGTATAACTCTATATGAGATGATGAAGGGAAGGAAGCCAAATGTGAAATTCGTTCACATATTTGGAAGAAAGTGTTTTATTCTCAAAACACATCCTGAACAATTGAAGAAGTTTGAACTAAAATCAGATGAAGGTATTTTTGTTGGTTATGCAACAACTTCTAAAACTTCTTCAAAGGCATTCAAGGTATTTAATCTAAGAACCAAGGCAGCCATGGAATCAATTAATGTCTCTTTTAATGAAGGAATAATAACAAGATTAGATGATAAAGGTGCTTAGGAATCTTTGAATTTTGAAAATGAATTGCAGAACACAAACTCTGATGAGATAAACACTGATGAGGTAAATTCTGATGAGGTAAACACTGATTCCTTAAACTCAGATTCAGACATAATTGAAAAAATAATTGAAGACTCTGCACATGTTGAGGGGGAACAACATCAATCATTTACTGATATTGAAGAACCAATCTCAATTATTGACATTTCAAAGTATGACCAAACTCTGACAAATACAAACTCTGCAACCCTAAACTCTGATCAATCAAACTCTGAAACCACAAACACTGATCACTCTAACTCTGAGCAGTTAAACTCTAAGTCATCAAACACTGATGGAAGCACAACTTCAGGGGGATGATCAACATTTACTGATGAATCATACTATGAAGGCACAAATCATGGGGGAGCATCTAGTTCATGAAATCTTCCACATCCAAGAAAATAGACCAAAGATCACACACCTGATTTGATTATTGGTGACCTAGAAAATGGAGTGCAGACAAGGAAAGCTACTCAAAATGAATGTCTATTTCATAGTTTTCTTTCTCAAACAGAACCAAAGAAGGTTGAAGATGCTTTGAAGGATGCAGATTGGGTTACTCCAATACAGGAAGAATTAAATGAGTTTGAGAGAAATGAGGTTTGGACCCTTGTTCCAAGGCCAAAGAATAGATCAATTGTTGGTACAAAGTAGATGTTCATAAACAAGACAGACTCTGATGGAATTATAACAAGGAATAAAGCAAGATTAGTTGCCAAAGATTACTCTCAACAGNGGGATTGATTATGATGAAACCTATGCACCTGTAGCTAGACTTGAAGCAATCAGAATCTTTCTTGCTTATGCTGCACACAAGAAATTCAAGGTCTACCAGATGGATATTAAAAGTGCAATTTTAAATGGAGAACTTGAAGAAANAAGAAATTCAAGGTCTACCAGATGGATGTTAAAAGTGCAATTTTAAATGGAGAACTTGAAGAAAAGGTATATGTTGAACAACCACCTGGCTTTGTCAATCCAAAATATCAAAATCATGTCTACAAATTGGATAAAGCTTTATATGGACTCAAGCAAGCACCAAGAGCCTGGTATGAAACTCTGGCTCAATTTCTACTTGAAAGTGGTTTCACAAGAGGTACAATTCATAAAACCTTCTTTTACAGAACTCAAGGTAAAGATTTACTATTGGTTCAAATATATGTTGATGATATTATATTTGGTTCCACTAATGAGAAACTCTGTGAAAGATTTTCAAAGCTAATGCAGTCCAGGTATCAAATGAGCATGATGGGAGAAATGAGTTATTTTCTAGGGTTGCAAGTAAAACAAACTGATGAAGCTATTTTCATAAATCAATCCAAATACACAAAGAATCTACTCACAAAGTTTTAAATGCAAGACTCTGCATCTGCTACAACTCCAATGGCTACTGCAACCAAGCTTGATCAAGACACTGGTGAGCCTGTAAATATTACAGCATATAGAGGAATGATTAGATCACTTCTTTATTTAACTGCTAGTAGACCAGATATCAANACACAAAGAATCTACTCACAAAGTTTTAAATGCAAGACTCTGCATCTGCTACAACTCCAATGGCTACTGCAACCAAGCTTGATCAAGACACTGGTGAGCCTGTAAATATTACAGCATATAGAGGAATGATTGGATCACTTCTTTATTTAACTGCTAGTAGACCAGATATCATGTTTGTAACTTGTCTTTATGTTAGATTTCAGGAAAATCCAAGGGAACCTCATTTGATTATTGTTAAGAGAATTTTTAGATATCTCAAGGGCACCATTAATCTTGGCTTATGGTATCCTAGATAGTCTGACTTTAAACTAATAGGCTATTCAGATAATGATTTTGCAGGATGTAAAGTTGACAGGAAAAGCACAAGTGGGAGTTGTCAATTCTTAGGTGGAAAAATTGTCTCATGGTTCATTAAGAAACATAAATCTTTCTCAACATTAACAGCAGAGGCTGAATATATAACTACAGGAAGCTGCTGTGCAAAGATTCTATGAATGAGAAATCAATTGTTAGACTATGGTTTGAACTTTTCCAAAATTCCTATTTATTGTGATAATCAAAGTGCTATTGTAATGACAGGAAATCCAGTCCAACATTCTCTGACAAAGCACATCAGTATTACATATCACTTCATAAGAGAACATGTCATGGAAGGAACAATTGAAATGCATTTTGTTCCCACAGATCAACAGTTAGCAGATATATTCACCAAGCCTCTGTGTGAAGCAACATTTACAAGATTGATTTCTGAATTAGGAATGGTGACAAGTGGCTCAACTCCAGATAGCAAGTAGTAGACAATTAGAGTTTATGATAAACTCTGTCAGAGTATGTGGTAAGCTCTGATAGAAAATGCATTAAACTCTATTCTTTGGAAGAATTAATCTCTGATCACATGCTATCAGTATTTATGGTAAACTCTGTCAAAGTATCTGGTAAACTCTGACAGTGAATGCAAACTCTGATTACTATAAACTCTGATATAAGTCTGTATGCTAAACTCTGAGTTATTATTTACGACATCATATTTAATTTTGTGTCATCATACTTGTTAATCTCTGATAGGAGTAATCATTAAGGCACGTGTCTGTCACGAAAAACATTTCATATTTAGACACAGATACACACACATATGCTGTATTTTGAGAATTACACTACTCATTAGTCCACAAATCATATCATGCCACGTGTCCCACTAAAGAGTATATGCAAATGAGAGGGAATAGTTTAATTCATATTTTCACTTTGAATTATTCACCTGCATCTAGTTATTCCAATCTTTCTCTCTCGTTTTCAAAACCCTAATCTCTCAAATCTGTAAATCTCTATTCTTCAATGGCATCCAAGGGACTTTCTTTCCAAAACTACTCATTTGCTGCCATAAACTATATATCTCTCTTGACTACAACTGAAGCTCCTCAAGATTTTCATGTGGTTCAGGATATTTTACAGCAAAGCTATATTGGGTATGCACTTCAGGAACCCAATCACATCTCTGCTCAATCACTGATCAAAATCTGGTCAACTGCTAAGTTCAACAATGCTGATGATGATGATGAACCAATTATAACATTCCAATGCAATGGCCAACACACAATCACTCCTGAGGTCATTCGTCAAGCCCTTCACCTTCCTGAAGTGGCTATATATGATGATAATATTGATGATGAACACTTCAAGGAGTTCTTTAAATCAATAAGCTATGGATGAAGTCTATCAATGCTGGGGAGTCTGACAAGGCCCCATCTGCGACGAGAATGGATCTTTTTCTTTGACTGCATCACAAAGGCTTTCACTACCAAATGCACCAATTGTGATGCAATTCCTCAACTGTCATAACAAATTGGGTATTCTCTGAACCATAACTTGAATTTTAATTTTCCTTGTTTATTAATTAGGCAGATAGCTAGTAAAATCAATGATGATGTGCATACAGTATATTTTACTCAATTCTTACAGTTAATTTTTAGTTATCTTTTGCCTGATGTTAGCTTTGAACATGATCAGAGTTTAGCTAATTTCTGTATGAATAAGAGAATTTTTGCTGATTTAATTAGAAAAGATGCAAAGAAAGAAAGTGCAGGTAAATTGCCTACTATTTTTATCCCACATGGGTCAGGCTTCTCCTAAATCAGAGATTGCCTATTGTGTATGGGAGGGATTTTCTAAATGTGACTATGAATTAGAGTTTAGCACCCTCAGATTCTAAACCAAGTCAATCACTAAACACTGATTCTCAAACACTAAAGCCAACCTCTGTTTTCTCCTAAAATACTACAGTTGTAACAAAAACCTCTCAACAAGGGCCACTCAACAAGAGAAAAGGAAAATCAGTAAAGGAGTCATCTCCTAAGAAAAGAAAATTGATTGATGAAAACACTGATTCTGATGACAGTGGTGAAGGACTAGTTTTTCCAATAAAGAAAACTATGAAGAAGGCTTCTGAGATTCCTCCAGCTCCATTCATGAAGCCATTTACTGTCAATCCAATGCCTGAATCCAAAAGGAAAAGGAGAAGATTGGTCAAGGCTGCAAACTCTGAAGGAATAAACTCTGATCAAGGAAACTCTGATCCACTTCCAGTCTTAAACTCTGAGCCACTAAACTCTGACATTCTGTTAAACTCTGATGATCTGATAAACTCTGATGTTGTGATGAAGTCTGAGTTAGCTGGTGGTGATGCAAATGTTGATGCCAATACTGCAAATAAGGCTGCTCCAGTTATTGTCTCTGATTCTCCTGTCCACTCTCCAAAGCATGTTATCAGGGAAGTTTCTTATGAAAGAGTGATGGAGCTATTTGAGGAAGTCAACAAGGAAATGGCTGCAAAGAAAAGTATAGCATCTCCAGCCACTGGTAGTTCCAAATTGTTTACCAGAAAGAAGAAAAAGCAAGTTTCTTTTGGCCAGGATACACAAGTTTCAGCAAGTGAAGCCCGCTTGGATCAGGGGTACAACCCATAAGAACCTTCAGTTCAAAGGGTTGAAGAAGTTGTTAAGGCCCCTGCCACACAAGAACCATCCAATCAAAGTTTGGATGCAGGTAATTGCACATTTCAAAAAGATTCTGTTGTTATTAATGCTGAAGGCCAATCTTTGGCAGAGTCAAGCCCATAAAAACCTTTACCTCAAAGTGGTGAAGCAGCTGCTGATATGAATCAGGTCAAATAAGAACCAATCCCCAACTTTGTGATTGAAGACCAAGCAATGGAGAAGAAGACAAACTCTGATTCTACAAACTCTGCTGCACAACCATTGGTTATCTCTGATGCAATTTTGGTGCACCCTATTTCTGCACAACCTTGGGATACTCCATCAACTTTTACATCTGATCAAGGTATAAACTCTGACTTTTNTGCTAAGTTCAACAATGCTGATGATGATGATGAACCAATTATAACATTCCAATGCAATGGCCAACACACAATCACTCCTGAGGTCATTCGTCAAGCCCTTCACCTTCCTGAAGTGGCTACATATGATGATAATATTGATGATGAACACTTCAAGGAGTTCTTTAAATCAATAAGCTATGGAGNGGATGACCATGGATAGTCCTGAAAAGGGTACCCCTATTCATATGACCACAGATCTCCTTTCTCAGCCACCTCTTATTTCTTTAGGACACAGTGAATTGAACCTTTCTAGTAAGTCTGAGGTAAAATGTGTGAAAAACAGAATTGATAATCAGAGGTAGATACTGGATTTGGCAAAAGGAGAGTTATAATTGAGAAAGAAGTTAGTTACTTCTAGTGAGCAAACTTNTTTTAATTTTCCTTGTTTATTAATTAGGCAGATAGCTAGTAAAATCAATGATGATGTGCATACAGTATATTTTGCTCAATTTTTACAGTTAATTTTTAGTTATCTTTTGCTTGATGTTAGCTTTGAACATGATCAGAGTTTAGCTAATTTCTGTATGAATAAGAGAATTTTTGCTGATTTAATTAGAAAAGATGCAAAGAAAGAAAGTGCAGGTAAATTGCCTACTATTTTTATCCCACATGGGTCAGGCTTCTCCTAAATCAGAGATTGCCTATTGTGTATGGGAGGGATTTTCTAAATGTGACTATGAATTAGAGTTTAGCACCCTCAGATTCTAAACCAAGTCAATCACTAAACACTGATTCTCAAACACTAAAGCCAACCTCTGTTTTCTCCTAAAATACTACAGTTGTAACAAAAACCTCTCAACAAGGGCCACTCAACAAGAGAAAAGGAAAATCAGTAAAGGAGTCATCTCCTAAGAAAAGAAAATTGATTGATGAAAACACTGATTCTGATGACAGTGGTGAAGGACTAGTTTTTCCAATAAAGAAAACTATGAAGAAGGCTTCTGAGATTCCTCCAGCTCCATTCATGAAGCCATTTACTGTCAATCCAATGCCTGAATCCAAAAGGAAAAGGAGAAGATTGGTCAAGGCTGCAAACTCTGAAGGAATAAACTCTGATCAAAGAAACTCTGATCCACTTCCAGTCTTAAACTCCGAGCCACTAAACTCTGACATTTTGTTAAACTCTGATGATCTGATAAACTCTGATGTTGTGATGAAGTCTGAGTTAGCTGGTGGTGATGCAAATGTTANTGTGAGAAGTAATGAGATTACTTTAAAAGAACAGAGTGATTTAGGTTGTTCTATTTCTTTTGCAGGTACTCAGAATTTATCGACAAACTCTGAGATGCTAAACTCTGATCCTACTGCAAACTCTGATAATGATGAGGCATTCTCTGATGAGCCAATTTTTTAGGGTGAAGAAGTCACAGATCTTTCAATTCCATACACTCAAAGGTTCAGCTCCAAGAAGTGGCCTGTCAATGCACATGATGCTCATGAGAGACTAAGGATGACATATCCTAATTATCTGATTGTTGAAACCCTCAAGGGTAAAATTGAAGCAGCTTTGGATGCAGAAGGTGTAAAGAGGGATTTTTGTGCAAAGGGAGAATCATCTCATGAAGCTCGTCTAAGTTCTCATAGAAAATCCATCTAGGATATGTCTTGGAAATTTTCAAGTGAGGATATTTCATGGCCACATGTTCATGAACTTATTCACAAGGCTGATTCTGAAATAAACTCTGATGAGATGAAGAGTGTTCTCAAGGCTACTACAATATTAACCAACGGTCTGCACCATGAAATTTTTGATCTTAAAGACTCTGTTAGCAAGACTAGTGCTTCTGTGCAAACTTCTGTCTCTACTTCCCAACATGCCTTGGAGTTAAAGCTTAAAACAGTCTCTACTAGGCAGGATGATTTGGAAGCTATAGTTGATAAGATTGCTACTACTGTCACCTCCATGCAAACCATGTTGCATATAATTGTAGACATCTTAACCATCAGAAAGGGGGATGATGTCAGAAAGGGGGAGAAGGTTTCTAAAGACAAATGCAAGGAGGATGTTGTTGTACCAAACTCTGATAAATCTGATGATGGTGGAACTGACAAAGGTCAGAGGAGTCATAAGGATGTAAGACAACAAACTCTGATCAGAAAGAAAAATCCTGATCTTCTGTGGACAAAATCTGAAACTTTGACTCTCAATGCCAGACTTGGTAAAAACAAGGGAGGTATTGGTGATTCAAAGGCCAAAGTCTACAGGGGTGAAGCAAATAGTTTCAGATATCCTTTTTCTTTAAAAGACAAACCTGAGGAAGAATTGAATTAAGAACATTTGGACAAGTTGTCATATGTTCACATAGCAAAAGATATTTTTGATGGNATATCCTTTTTCTTTAAAAGACAAACCTGAGGAAGAATTGAATTAAGAACATTTGGACAAGTTGACATATGTTCACATAGCAAAAGATATTTTTGATGGTGCTCAAGCTAAAGAGAAGCTTCTGTATTTCTTGGAGAATGGGAGAGTAATGAAGATTGCTGAAGAAGACCTAATTCACAAGTCATCTAAAGAACTTGAATATGTTCTTTATCTTTTAAATGATGAGAATGAAGCTACAGCTAGATGGGTGAAGACTTTGGAAGGAGTGGTTGATGAAAAGAAGAAAAATGAAAGGCTGTTAATGCTAAACTCTGATGTGTACAGACCTGCATACATGCTTGAAGATGGTACTGAAAAGGAAATGCTTAAAGGGGATGCAAAGGTTAAAATGATGTTAAGTATTCCTACACTAATACTAAACCCTGAAGGACAGAAAGCCTGTTGCATTCCTCTGGATGACAGAATGGAAATACATCAATATACAACTTGAGAGCTGCAATATCCCAAATTGATGATTCTTTTGATCGAATGAAAGAGTTGAAGGAGAAGCTGAGTGAGTTGTTGAAGAATGCTGAGAAGAATCTATTGGACAAGTTTTTATCTGAAGACTTCTCATACAGAAGAATATAGTCAAGAAGGAAAACTCAAACTCTGATGCATTTGTCTGTATATTTCTGACATCATAAGTAGAATTTATGTTTTACTTAATAAAGTATAAATTGGGGGAGATTGTTAGAAAGGCAAAAACTGATGCTATCAGAGAATATCAAACAGAGTTTATGTTGACGTCATCAGAGTTTAGAAGTTGTCGACAGAGTTTACTCTACCAGAGAATACTCAATCAGAGTTTACTCTAACAGAGAATACTATAACAGAGATTATCAACCAACAGAGTTTATGATCNCCAGAGAATACTCAATCAGAGTTTACTCTAACAGAGAATACTATAACAGAGATTATCGACCAACAGAGTTTATGATCAGAGTTTGTCTAAGAAGGAAACAAACAAATCAGAATATGATTTGGATAGTGAAGAAGGAATTCAAATACAAGTCTATTACCTTATGGAAACTATTCTTATCATTATCTGTTTTGTAGTTGGATTTGTAACTGTGTCTATATAAACACAGAAATAGGTTTACATTATGTAATCGTTCAAGTCATATTATTCATAACCTAGCAGCTTTTAAGAACAATGTTTTTCTTGAGAGAGTTTTGTATTCAGTTTATCAAAATTAATACAAAACAGTAATTCTTTTATATACTTGTGTTCCTAATCGATTATTTGGTACTGTTATATTTAACCCCCCCCCTTCTATAATAGTCTATTTATCCGGGCAACAGAAAATTAGCATTTAACTTCATACACTATATCAAATAGTTGTTACTCAAGCATATGACAATTATACTCATAGCAATTATCAGTGATATATGTAAGCTCAAGAAAGTAGTCGTAAAGAAATTCACAAGTCCTTTAAATATTGACATTTAATACTTATGATTCTTATAACAATTTCTCGTAGTTAGAAACAAATTAAAAATAAAATAAAATAAGAAAATAAAATAATATAAAAATATGTCAATCTTATAAGAAAAATGAAAATAAACTTACACACACACATATATATATATATAGAAATAATGATACTAAAAGTTTGAAAAAAATAAATAAATAATATATTTACAGTAAAGATGCCAATCAAATAAAACTGTACAAAAATAAGGAAAATCTTTTAGTTTTCCTCTTGGCCAGCTTTAATAGCCACTGGGGCTAACTGGAAAGAACCAATCGAGATAAAAAGATAATCACCTTAACATTCTAAAACATATTTTTCATCCTGAAGAGAAGGAAAAATATAATAAGGAATATTAATAGATTACATTAAAGCACTTTCAGTAAAACGCGGTAAAAATATAATAAGGAACAGTAATAGATTACATTAAAGAACTAAAGATTTATCATTTAAGAGCATTTTACGAAATTTTCTTTAAGATACATATCCCATAATAAAACGCGGGAAAGTTGTATCAAAGAAGAAAGTTTCTATCCCTTTTCAATTTCCTATAAGGCAAACTTCCCATAATAAAACGGGGGAATTTGTACCAAAGAAGAAATTCAACTCTCTTACCAAATTATATCTCGTTAAAATGACTCTTTTCCTTTATACCTTAATACTGTACTATTTGAAAATAATTTTGCAAACCATCCTTATCAGATAGAGGACTATGATTTTCTGACTCATAATGCAATTATGATTTTCATCATTTTCGTCCACCTGATATTATCCCTAACTTAAAATAGAAAAGTTCATGACAATAGGGGTGGATGTATTCTTATCAATACAGTATAAGGCCTTCAAAGCAACAACCACTATTTAGGTATTTTGAATCAATGTGAAACATACATTGAAATAAGTGTTTGAAAATAAATCATTTTACAAATGGTTGATACCTCGAAGTAAAAACAAATTTTGGAAATATTTCTAAATATATAAAATATTGAGAATTTTATACACATAACTTAGAAAATACTTTCCCTTTCAATATTAGTGATTTTTGAAATATGCATTGATTACTTAGATCAGTAATTCTAAATAATGTCACTAATATTAAAAGTGTCACAATTATTTGTAATAAAACATTTAAAAATATCAGAGAAAAATATCATAACAATTAAGTATGATATCATTAATTGATACTCATAAAATATTTATCATACAAATAATTATGCTGCATAATATTTTAATTCATTTAAATCATGAGACTGATATGATATCGAATTGTCCGACATCAAAATTTAAATAAATTAAGATAATATACAAACTTATGCCAGAACACCTAATTACCACATATGCATATAACATTGTAAACATGATAATTAAAGTAATAGCAAAAAGTACGAGGTACTGGATTATAAATAAATTCACAAGTCCTTTAAATATGGACGATTTAATACTTGGAACTCATTTAAGAATTCCTTACATATGGGATTTCCAACAAATATGCGCATTAATAATATCCCTANCTCAACTTCACTAACCAACTTAGACAAAATGAATTTATCAAGTTGTTTAGCAAATATCTGCAAGTTATTCTACTAAGGACTACTCTCGAAAGAAATGATATCTGGTGTCCATGCGCTTGTTCCGTGAGTGGTATAGAGATTATCCAGCAGAGTTGTTAGAGTNATGGAGTTTGACAGCTTATAGGAATTACTTCCATGTCTTTCTTACAACCTGCATCGTCTATATCTATATAGCCAATTAGTTTAAACCTAGTATCTTTAGGGTACCTGATTCTAAGAATTGGTAATCTCTTAAGATATCTAACAATTCATATCTTAGCTATAAGATTAGATTCTCTAGTATCCATTTGGAAACTTGCACATAGGCATATTGAGAATAAAATATATGGTCTTTATGCACTAATATTACATTGTGTGTGTGCCTTGTATTCTAGAGAGATGTGTATGTATAAAAATCTTAATAAAATCATTTTCAAGTAATTATCAGTTAGAGTGTCATACTATGTCCTTGACGATTGCTTGATCTCTTACCTCCGTCATAGAGAGCTTGTGAAGAGAATGATATACAAATTCTGGTGGATATGTAACTTCAAAGTCCAGGAATTGTTGTACATCAACTTTAACCTCTAACTCACCATTCAGGAGTGCACTTGTTCACATTCATCTGATAGACATTCATGCTTGAATGCTCAACAGGTGCTAGGAACATTACTATTAGGTCATCAACTTGTTCAGGCCTAATAGTATCAAATCTCATCTCTGGTGCTTGTAGTTAGATCTTGAAAGTCCCGAAGATTCTGTTTCCATCATCGTCGATACCTTCTACTTTATAGTAACCTGTAGCAACCAGTTTGGCTTTGTCCCTCGTAACAATGCCAATTATCATCCAGTCTTGTGGTCTGGGTTCCAAATTCAGTAGATTCTGCCTTCGAACTGATTGAGATCATTTTGCATTGCAATCACCCAATCTGGATCAATCAGTGCTTCTTCAATCTTCTTTAGGATACCAACTGTTTAACAATTGTTCTTTCCCGAAGAATAACCATTTACTTTGCATAGCACTTCTAGTCTTTACTCTAGTATCCGGATCACTAAGAACTAGACTCCAGGAATGACTTTGACTTCAAACCCTTTGTCTCGGCAGATATATTCTTAATGTATTGCTTTGATCTTCATTGTGTTGAGTATGACTAGTAGATCCTTCTTTTATTTGCTCCCCCTGAGTTGCTACAAGGATGTGTTGAAGATCCTTCACCTTGTTAAGTGGATTCTGTTAAAGTCCACGAGTTGTGTAGATTTACTACCATTTCCACTTCTAGGATCTGAATCATCATAATTAACATTGATGCCTTCTGCAACCTCAGTTTCATCATCAATATCTGAATATGACTCTGACAAGATGTCAAACTTAAAAAATTCAGAATAGACTTTCATTTGAATGCTTGGGAGCTTCTTGAATAGTGTAACATAACCCTGATCTTGTCTTGCTACTTTTAGCCTCATATGTTTCTTCAGTTGTGACCTCTAACGATTCTTAAATCCGTTTTGTACAAGTACAAAAACTAGAATGATCAGTAGAGTCAGAGAAAAATTCTGCAGAGTTCCCTACTAATAAATCTATCATTTCTTTACATTTGAGCAGTTTGTGCAACTATAACATAAACGATCTTAGCCNATAAAACAAACTTTTTCAAGTTTAAATAATAAACTCATTTAAATTAAATTCACAAAATAAATTTATTTTAAATAAAATTTATAAAATAAATTTATCTAAATTTAAATTTATAAAATAAAATTATCTAAACAAATATAAATTATAAAAGTAAATCTATTTAAATTTAACGAATAAATTTAATTAATTTAAATTTATAAAATAAACTTATTTAAATTCNACAAACCCTTTTGGAAAAATGGACCAAGATTTTTAATAACTTTATATTATAAATTAAATCTATACAAATTTAAATAATAAATNAATAAATTTAATTAATTTAAATTTATAAAATAAACTTATTTAAATTCTGTTTATAAAATAAACTTTTTCAAGTTTAAATAATAAACTCATTTAAATTAAATTCATAAAATAAATTGAAATAATAAAAGTAAATCTATTTAAATTTAAATAGTAATTTTATTTAATTTGTTACCCAGATAAATAAACTATAATAGAAGGGTGGTTGGATATAATAGTACCAAATAATCGATTAAAGCACAAGTATGAACAGCTTTGTATTAATGAATAAACTGAATACAAAACTCTCTCAAGAAAAACAATATTCTTAAGAGCTACTAGGTTATGAATAATATGACTTGAACGATTTCTTAATGTAAACCTAATTCTGTGTATATAGACACAGTTACAAATCCAATTACAAACAGATAATGATAAGAATAGTTTCCATAAGGTAATAGACTTGTATTTGAATTCCTTCTTTACTATCCAAATCATATTCTGATTTGTCTGTTTCTTTCTTTGACAAACTCTGATGATAAACTCTGTCATTGATATTCTCTGATAGAGTATTCTCTGTTAGAGTAAACTCTGATTGAGTATTCTCTGTTAGAGTAAACTCTGTCGACAGTTTCATAAACTCTGATGATGTCAGCATAAACTCTGTTCTTGATATTCTCTGACAGCATCAGTGTTTGCATTTCTAACAATCTCCCCCAATTTATGATTTATTCAGTAAAACATAAATTCAACTTATGATGTCAGAAACATAGAGACAAATGCATCAGAGTTTGAGTTTTCCTTCTTGACTAAATTTTTCTGTATGAGAAGTCTTTTGTTAGAAACTTGTCCAGTAGCTTCTTCTCAGCATTCTTCAACAAATTAATCAGTTTTTCCTTCAACTCTTTCATTTGATCAGTAGAATCATCAATTTGGAATATTGCAGTTCTCAAATTATATATTGATGATCTCTCCATCCTGTCATCTAGAGGAATGCAACAGGCTTTCTTTCCATCAGGATTTAATATAAGTTTAGGAGTTCCTAACACCATTTTAACCTTTGCATCTCCTTTAGCCATTGCTTTCTCAGAGTTATCTTCAAGTATGTATCCTGGTTTATACTCCTCAGAGTTTATCATAAGAAGCCTCTCATTCTTCTTCTTCTCATTAACCACTCCCTCCAGAATCTTCACCCATCTAGTTGTAGCTTCATCTTCATCATTCAGGAGATAAAGAACATATTCAAGTTGTTTAGATGACTTATGAATTAAATCTTTTTCAGCAATCTTCATTACTCTCCCATTCTCCAGGAAATATAGAAGCTTCTCTTTAGCTTGAGCACCATCAAAAATATCCTTTACTATGTGAACATATATCAACTTGTCCAGATGTTCTTGAGATAAATCTTCCTCAGGCTTGTGTTTCAATGAGAAGGGATCTCTGAAAGCATTGGCTTCACCCCTGTAGACTTTGGCTTGAGGATCACCAATTCCACCCTTGTTTTTACCAAGTCTGGCATTGAGAGTCAGAGTTTGAGTTTTTGTCCACAGAAGATCAAGCTTTTTCTTTCTGATCAGAGATTGTTGTTGTTCTTCTTCCTCATCATCAAAGCTATATCCACCTGGGAGAAATGTTGTTCCTGACATAGTAAGATGAGTTTTTGATTTGGCTGGAGCTTTCTTCTGAATTGAAGTTGACCTTCTTTGAATTGCAGGAGTTGGTTTTGCTTGAATTTCAACAAATGTTTCTCGAGTAGAATCAGTAACAGTCTTCTTTTCTTGAACAATTTTCTTCTTTTGAGCTGGTGTCTTTTTCACATATTTTCTCTTTTTCTTTTGGACTTGAGCATTGTTAGTTCCAGATTTCTTCAACTCTTCCTCTATAGCAACTGAATCCATTCCTGGATTTTCTTCTTCAAATACTTTCTTGCCAGTTCTGCATCCTTCAAGTTTTGCTCTTCAATTTTCTCAGGCTTCTCTTCTTCTTCAAGGCTTTTAGCTAACTCTATGTCAGCATCCATCAGAGTTTGCTTTTTATCACAGTTTATTCCTATGGTTGATGGAATCAGAGTTTGAGAAGTCATTAGAGTTTATCCAATCATCAGAGTTTGTTGTTGAATCAGAGTTTGCTTTCCATCCTTATGACTCCCTTGATCATTATCATCAGGTTTATCAGATTTTTGTACAACATCCTCCTTGCATTTGTCTAGTAAAACTTTCTCCCCCTTTCTGACATCATTGCCTTTTCTGATTGTCAAGATATCAACAATTGTATGCAGCATAGTTTGTATGGAAGAAACAGAAGTAGAAACATTATCAACTTTGACTTCGAGAGCATCCTGCTTGGCAGAAACATTCTTCAATTTTAAATCCAAAGCATGTTGAGAAGTAGTGACAGAAGTCTGTACAGAGGCAGTAGTTTTGCTAACAGAGTCCTTCAAATCACAAACTTCATTGTGAAGACCCTTTGTCAACACAGTAGTAGCTTTCAAGATTGTCTTCATCTCACCAGAGTTTAACTCAGAATCAACTTTTTGAATTAACTCATGAACATGAGGCCATGAAATTTCTTGTTTAGGGAATTTCCAAGACATATCCCAGATGGATTGCCTGTGAGAGTTTAGAAGATCTTCATGAGATTGTTCTCCCTTTGAACCGAAATCCCTTTTTACTCCTTCTATGTCTAAAGAAGCTTTAATATCACCCTTGAGGGTTGCTACAATTATATAATCAGGATAATCCATCCTCAATCTTTCATGTGCATCATGTGCATTTACAGGCCATTTCTTGGAGTTGTACCTCTGAGTGTAAGAAACTGAAAGATCTGTAACTTCTTCATCCAAAAATATTGGCTCATCAGAGTTTGTGTCCTCCCCATCAGAGTTTGCAGCATTGTCAGAGTTTGCAATAGCATCAGTGACAGGTAAACTCTGAGTACCTGCAAAAGTAACAGAACATCCTAAATCACTCTTTTCTTTTAAAGTAATCTCATTACTTCTCACAGCACACATATCATAACTTTTAATAGTCAGAGTTTGCTCACTAGAAGTACCTAACTTCTTTCTCAAATCTACCTCTCTTTTTGCCAGATCCTGTGTCTGCCTCTCATTATTAGTTCTGTTTTTCACACATTTTACCTCAGTCTCACATGAAAGGCTCAATTCACTGTGTCCTAAAGAAATAAGAGGTGGCTGAGAAAGGAGATTTGTGGTCACATGAATAGGGGTACCCTTTACAGGACTATCCATGGTCATCCCAACAGTAAAAGAAGGAAATATAAAGTCTTAACTTATGCTATTAGAGAATGTAAATTCTGAAGAAAAGTCAGAGTTTATACCTTGAGCAGTAGTAGATGTTGATGGAATTTCCAAAGGCTGTGCAGAAATAGGTTGCACCATAATTGCATCAGAGATAGCCAATGGTTGTGCATCAGAGTTTGTAGAATATGTCTTCATCTGCATTGCTTGGTCTACAATTACAAAATTGGGGATTGGTTCTTGTGTGACCTGAGTCATATCAGCAACTGCTTCACCACTTTGAGGTGAAGGTTCTTGTGGGCTTGACTCTGCCAGAGATTGGCCTTCAGCATCAGCAACTGCAGAATCTTCTTGAAGGGTGTAATTGCCTGCATCCAAACTTTGATTGGATGGTTCTTGTGTGGAAGGGGCCTTAACAACTTCTTCAACCCTTTGCGCTGAAGGTTCTTGTGGGTTGTACCCCTGATTTATGCTGGAAGAGTGGCTTCTGTTGAACTTTGATCAACAGATTCTGGTGTAGCCTGTCCAAAAGACACTTTCTTCTTCTTCTTTCTGGTAAACAACATGGAAACACCAGAGGCTGGAGATGCAGTACTTTTCTTTGCAGCCATTTCTTTATTGACTTCTTCAAATAGCTCCCTCACTCTTTCATAAGAAACTTCCTTAATAATATGCTTTGGAGAGTGGACAGGATAATCAGATATAATAACTGAAGTATCTGCATTTCCAGCATGGGCATCAATATTTGCATCACCACTAGCTAACTCAGACTCCATAACAATATCAGAGTTTATCATTTCATCAGAGTTTAACAAAATATCAGAGTTTATTGGCTCAGAGTTTATGATTGGAAGTTGATCAGAGTTTCCTTGATCAGAGTCTTAGTCCTTCAGAATTTGCAGCCTTGACCAATCTTCTCTTTTTCATTTTTGAGTTCAGGCATGAGGTTGACAGTAAATGGCTTCATGAATGGAGCAGGAGGAATCTAAGAAGCCTTCTTGGCAGCTTTCTTTACTAGAAAGACCAGACCTTCACCACTGTCATCAGAATCAGTGTGTTCATCAATCAATTTCCTTTTCTTTGGAGATGACTCCTTTATTGATTTTCCTTTTCTTGTTTGGCTTGGCCCTTGCTGAGAGGTTTGTTTTACAACTGCAGTCTTTTGGGAAACCACAGAGGTTGGCAGTCGTGTTTGAGAATCAGTGTTTGGTGGGTGACATGGGTTAGAATCAGAGGGTGCTAAACTCTGATTCATAGTCACATTTCGAAAATCCCTCCCATACACAGTAGGCATTCTCTGATTTAAGAGAAGCCTGACCCATGTGGGATAAAACAGATTTGGCAATTTACCCTCAGCTTCTTTCTTGGTATCTTTTCTAGTTAAATCAGCAAAAATTCTCTTGTTCATACAGAAACTAGCTATACTCTGATCATTCTCAAAATTTACATTAGGCAAGAGATAGCTAAATATTAACTGTAAAAATCTAGCAAAATATACAGTATGAGTATCATCACTAATCTTGCTAGCTAATTGCCTAATTATCAAACAGGGAAAATTAAAGTTTAAGTTATGGGTCAAAGAATACCCAATTTGTTGTGAGAGCTGTGGAATGGCATCAAAATTTGTGCATTTAGCAGTGAACGCCCTTGTGATGCAATCAAAGAAAAAACTCCACTCCCTTCTTAAATTCGGCCTTATGAGGCTTCCCAACTTGGATAGACTACTTTCATAGCCTATTTGTTTGAAAAATGCCTTTATTTGTTTATCCTCAACAATATCAACATATGCAGCCACTTTAGGAAGATGAAGGGCTTGACGAACAACCTCAGGTGTGATTGAGTGAGTGCCATTGCATTTAAATGTAAGAACGGGCTCCTCATCATCACCAGCATCATTAAACTTAGCAGTCGACCATATCTTGGTCAGAGTTTGTGCTGAAATCGCCTTGGGTTCTTGCAGAGCATACCCCATAATGCTGTGTTATAGAAAGTCCTGAATAACATGAAACTCTTGAGGTACATCAGACTTAGTCAGGAGTGAAATGTAATTAGTAGCTGCAAAATTGAAATTCTGGAAAGATAGACCTTTAGATGCCATTGATACACAGAGATTTGCAGTTCGAAGATATTAGGGTTTTGAAAATGAGAGAGAAAGAGATGAATAATAAGATGCATGTGAATAATTCAAAGTAAAAATATGAATTAAACTATTCCCTCTCATTTGCATATACTATGTAGTGGGACACGTGGTAATTTTTGAGTGGCAGAGTAATGAGTAGTGTAATTCTCAAAATACAGAATATGTGTGTGTAACTGTGTATAGATATGAAACATTTTTCGTGAAATACACGCGCCTTAATGATTACTCCTATCAGTGATTAACAAATATGATGACACAAAATTAAATATGATGTCATAAATAATATCTCAGAGTTTAGCATATAGACTGAGATCAGAGTTTATAGTAATCAGATTTTGCATTCACTGTCAGAGTTTACCACATACTCTGACAGAGTTTACCATAAACACTAATAGCTATTATCAGAGATTACTACCTGTTCTATCAGAGTTTACTGCCTGTTCTATCAGAGTTTACCACATACTCTGACAGAGTTTATCATAAACTCTGATTGTCTACGCTATCTGGAGTTGAGCCACTTGTCACCATTCCTAATTTAGAAACTAATCTTGTAAATGTTGCTTCACACAGAGGCATGGTGAATATGTATGCTAACTTTTGATCTGTGGGAACAAAGTGCATTTCAATTATTCCTTCCATGATATGTTCCCTTATGAAGTGATATCTAATACTGATGTGCTTTTTCAGAGAATGTTGGACTGGATTTCCTGTCATTACAATAGCACTTTGATTATAACAATAAACAGGAATTTGGGAAAAGTTCAAACCATAGTCTAACAATTGATTTCTCATCCATAGAATCTATGCACAACAGCTTCCTGTAGCTATATATTCAGCCTTCGCTGTTGATGTTGAGATAGATTTATGTTTCTTACTGAACCATGAGACAATTCTTCCACCTAAGAATTGACAACTCCCACTTGTGCTTTTCCTGTCAACTTTACATCCTGTAAAATCACTATCTGAATAGCCTATTAGTTTAACGTTAGACTCTCTAGGATACCATAATCCAAGGTTAATGATGCCCTTGAGATATCTAAAAATTCTCTTAACAGCAATCAAATGAGGTTCCCTTTGATTTTCTTGAAATCTAGAACATAGACAGGTGGCAAACATGATATCTGGTCTACTGGCAGTCAAATAGAGAAGTGATCCAATCATTCCTCTATATGCTGTAATATCTACAGGCTCTCCAGTGTCTTGATCAAGCTTGGTTGCAGTAGCCATTGCAGTTGTTGCAGATGCAAAGTCTTGCATTTAAAATTTTGTGAGTAGATTCTTTGTGTATTTGATTTGATTTATGAAAATACCTTCATCAGTCTGTTTTACTTGCAACCCTAGAAAATAACTCATTTCTCCCATCATGCTCATTTGATACCTGGACTGCATTAGCTTTGAAAATCTTTCACAGAGTTTCTCATTAGTGGAACCAAATATAATATCATCAACATATATTTGAACCAATAATAAATC
>QRFB01003925.1:4933-17266 GCA_008931105.1 Oenanthe javanica | reverse complement strand
ACTTGTAAACCTAGAAAATAACTCAATTCTCCCATCATACTCATTTGATACCTGGACTGCATTAGCTTTGAAAATCTTTCACAGAGTTTCTCATTAGTGGAACCAAATATAATATCATCAACATATATTTGAACCAATAATAAATCTTTACCTTGATTTCTGTAAAATAAGGTTTTATCAATTGTACCTCTTGTGAAACTAGTTTCAAGTAAAAATTGAGCCAGAGTTTCATACCAGGCTCTTGGTGCTTGCTTCAGACCATATAAAGCTTTATCCAATCTGTAGACATGATGTGGATATTTTGGATTGACAAAGCCATGTGGTTGTTCAACATAAACCTCTTCTTCAAGTTCTCTATTTAAAAATGCACTTTTAACATCCATCTGGTAGACCTTAAATTTCTTATGAGCAGCATAAGCAAGAAAGATTCTGATTGCTTCAAGTCTAGCTACTGGTGCAAAGGTTTCATCATAATCAATACCTTCCTGTTGAGAGTAACCTTTGGCAACTAATCTTGTTTTATTCCTTGTTATAATTCCATCAGAGTCTGTCTTGTTTCTGAACACCCACTTTGTGCCAACAATTGATTTATTCTTTGGCCTTGGAACAAGGGTCCAAACTTCATTTCTTTCAAACTCATTTAATTCTTCCTGCATTGCAGTAACCCAATCTGCATCCTTCAAAGCATCTTCAACCTTCTTTGGTCCTGTTTGAGAAAGAAAACTATGAAATAGACATTCATTTTGAGTAGTTTTCCTTGTATGCACTCCTCTTTCTAGATCACCAATAATCAAATCAGGTGTGTGATCTTTGGTCCATTTTCTTGGATGTGGAAGATTTCTTGAACTAAATACTCCCCCATGATTTGTGCCTTCATAGTATGATTCCTCAGTAAATGCTGATCCTTCCCCTGAAGTTGTGCTTCCATCAGTGTTTGATGACTCAGAGTTTAACTGCTCAGAGTTAGATTGATCAGTGTTTGTGGTTTCAGAGTTTGATTGATCAGAGTTTAGGGTTGCAGAGTTTATATTTGTCAGAGTTTGGTCAGACTCTGAAATTTAAATAATTGAGATTGGTTCTTCAATATCAGTAAATGATTGATGTTTCTCCCCCTCAACATGTGCAGAGTCTTCAATTACTGCTTCAATTATGTCTGAATCAGAGTTTAAGGAATCAGTGTTTAACTCATCAGAGTTTAACTCATCAGAGTTTGTGTTCTGCAATACATTTTCAAAACTCAGAGATTCCTGAGCATCTTTATCATCTAACCCTGTTATTTTTCCTTCATCAAAAGAGACATTAATTGATTCCATGACTCCTTGGTTCTCAGATTAAATACCTTGAATGCCCTTGAAGAAGTTTTAGAAGTTGTTGCATAACCAACAAAAATACCTTCATCTGCTTTTAATTCAAATTTTTTCAATTGTTCAGGATGTGTTTTGAGAATAAAACACTTGCTTCTAAATATGTGAAAGTATTTCACATTTGGCTTCCTTCCCTTTAACATCTCATATGGAGTCATTCCATGTTTATTTATTAAGGTACAATTCTGACTAATGCATGCAGTAGTCACAGCTTCTGCCCAAAAGTAAGTAGGAAGTTTTGCTCCTTCTAACATTGTTCTGGCAGCTTCAATGATTGTTCTATTCTTTCTTTCAACTAAATTTTTTTGAGGTGTACTTGGTGCTGAGAATTGTTGAATGATTCCTTTTGTTGAGCAGAACTCCTCCATTGCAGAATTCTTAAACTCTGTTCCATTGTCACTCCTTAAATTCTTTACCTAGTGTGGTTATCCATTTTCAATCATAGCAATATGATCAAAAATTATCNACCATTTTGTTGAGGTGTGCCAGGTGCTGAGAATTGTTGAGTAATACCTTTTGTTGAGCAGAACTCCTCCATTGCAGAATTCTTAAACTCTGTTCCATTGTCACTCCTTAAATTCTTTACCTAGTGTGGTTATCCATTTTCAATCATAGCAATATGATCAAAAATTATCTCAGCTGTTTCATCCTTTTTGTGTAAAAAATACACCCAGGTAAATCTTGTGTAATCATCTACAATCACCAGAGTATATTTCTTCTTTCCAATGGACATTATGTTGACAGGACCAAATAAATCAAGATGCAATAGATGAAAAGGTTGATCAATAGAATCACAGAGTCCATCAGGATGAAATTGAACTTTTGGAAGACCTCTCACTAGATCCTTTTTCACCAATTCATTTATGTTTCCAAAGTTCAAGTGACACGACTTTTTGTGTCAATTCCAGCTTTCCAGATATGATGCCTTTCCAAGTAAACAATTTAAGGGACCATCAAAGTTTACCTCCAAGCTAGCTTCAAACAAATTGTTATGTTNTTAGAATTAACATCCAAGCTAGCTTCAAATAGGTTATTATGTCTGTGGCCAATAAGAACTACTTTTCCATTCTTCTTGCTTTTCACTTCACAATGAGTTCCATGAAATTCCACAGAATAACCTCTGTCTGTCATTTGACTCACACTCAACAGATTATGCTTGAATCTTTCAACCAGAACTACTTTTTCAATGATGACATTTCCAATCACAATGTTGCCATATCCCAGTGTTCGTCCTATGTTGCCATCTCCATAAGATACTGCTGGGCCAGCCTTCTCCTCAAACTCTGAAAGCAAGGATTTGTTTCCAGTCATATGTGCAGAACATCCACTATCAATCACTAGGATGTTTTTCCTATTTTCCTGCAATCAATTAATGCAAATTAATTAGTAGATTTGGGGACCCAAACAAGTTTGGATGCTTTCTTTTGAAACTTGTTAACTTTTGCAACAGAAGTCTTTTTATCAGAGTTTATGTTAACAGAGTTTGCATTATCAGAGTTTGCCTTTTCAGATTTTATTTTTCTTCTGTCAGATTTTATCACATATTTTTGTTTGACAACATAATTAGAAAAGACAGGAGATTTATTCAAATGAGGCAATAGGTCATAATAATTAAAATACAAACTATGATATTCTTTACATGTGTAAATTGGATACCATAAACTACCACGGTGAAAACATGGATTTTGTGGTCTATATCTAGTTTGTTTTCTAACCTCTGAACTAGGTCTCTCAGGTTCCTTCTTTTTATTTTGTTTGCAATCAATAGCAAGGTGATTAGAATTACCACATGTTAAACAGGTTTTTCTAAGAGCATCAGGGATATTCTTATAGTTATTGTCCTTAGTAATTCCTACTTTGTCATTTCTATTTCTTTTCACCTTTGGAGGCTTGTTTTGGTTTGTGACTGCTCTCAATTTTTCTTTTAGTTGTGTTAGGTCCGAAATGGGGGGTATAAGCTAGAAGGGGGGGTTGAATAGCTTAATACCCTTTTAAAAAATGAGCTTAGCGTTTTAAAATTTTCTTTTCTCCTTTTAAGAAAATTACCAGTCAACTAGTAATACAAGTGCGGAAAATAAAAACAGAGAAAAGAAATAGAGTACACAACTGAATTTTTATCCTGGTTTACGATGGCGCAATCCCCTAACAGATCCGCTCACCCATAGTCCAGTTCTCGAGTCCCTCACTGAACTCGATATTTTGCACTATAAAAAGATGTACTCCTTATAGTGACGGAGAATCCTTTTACAACACTTAATATTTATCTTGGACCTTAACCCCTCAAAAGACAAAGCAAAACCTACTTGATTTATCTTGGAACGTAACTCCCCGTTACCTCCTCACAATCAAAGTAGAACCCCTACAAGCTGGTCTTAGAGCATAACTCCCCGTTACCTCTTCACAGGCAAGTAGTTCCCCTACAAGCTGGTCTTAGAGCGTAACTTCCCGTTACCTCTTCACAGGCAAGTATTATCACTTACGACCTTGTCTTGGAGTGTAACTTCCCCTTTACCTCCTCAAAGATACGTAAAAATCCCTGCGCGGACTATGTTCCTCTACAACAATGTAGGTCTTGGATCTGGGTCTTAGGTCTTGGGTCTTTCCTTTTCCTCACGGTGGAAAGACACCCAATTCCCCGTCGGCGTGTCTAGGACTTGGGTCTTAGAACAAGGATCACCTCACTTCACTTTCACCTCATAAAAAAGTCTAGATAACAGGTACTACGACTTTTAATTAACCCTATTTAAGAAAGAAAGGTGGTGGACTAATATATTACTGTACTAGACCAAAGTAACAAACAAGGACGAACCACTCAAAAGGGTAAGTCACTTAGTCAAAAGGTTGAACCACACGTTGTGTGCTGACGTGTATGCAAGAAATTAAGTGCGTATGCTAAAGTAAGGTGCGGAAATTAAAGCGTATGAATGCACGAAATTAAATGTGTATGCTAATGTAAATTGTGATATGTAAAGCGTATCATGTAATGCGAGTACGGAATGTAAATATATATATAGTATATATAGGAAATATAAGGTCAAGATATAGACCAAATAATTTTGACTTGAATGAGATCAAGTACGTTTTCTAACTACTTTGTTTATAAGGCCTTAACACTACTACTAAACTGTGGCCTTAAAACAATCAATAATAAACCCATAAATATTCTACGAGTTTAATTCGATTATGTCTCTAAATAATATAGGAGACTTATTCAAAATATTATTACTTGGAATGTATGTTGGTTTCTTTCACTTTGTAATTCAACAAGGAGTATTTATATTTATGTCGTACCTCGACTTATACACAAAAACTCAACTCGGAATTGAAGTGAGCTACCTTGAAAATATTCGAGGAGCCTTTAGTTTATATCTCTATATGAGATTTATACTATTCGGTTCAAACCCGGAATAAGAGCTTGGTTTAGATACTAAAACTCAACAAGGAAGCCTTTTGCTTGTATCGTATATATATCGACTTATACAACTAGCCTCGACTCGGAGTTAAAGTAAATGGTCATTGTATCTAACCCTGAAATTATAAGTTTAAGGATATTAACAACTATTTAGTTCACTCTTTATATATACGAGAATAGAAGAGAAGATTAAAGCTCGTGTATATATAAAAAATGAGAAACAAGGCCAAATATATATACTTGCTACAAATCAAACAACGCAAGCTCTTGTATATATTATTAGGATCGAATATTATATATATAATATATACAAGAAATAACTAACTTATGACCCTTGTGCTTTATAGTGAGAGACAACAATATTTCTTACAAAATCAAGGGATACGAGTTAGGATCTTGTACAAGAGTTCGTGTACACACTTAAAAATCAAGCAAGCAAGGTGTATACACTACTAAACATGTACCAAATGATATTATATATATAATCTATAGAACTAACTTATAACCCTTGAGATCTAGAGAGAAATCAAGAGAAAAAGTTAGTTTCAAGCCTAAAACACACAAAAAGTTAAANTTAAAATCTACCAAGACATGTTCCATGGAGTAAAACTCGACACCTAGCTGTACAAGGTCTCTGAATTCGACACCCACCTATTTATGTTCAAGGCAATTACATGTGACTGCGGAATTCGACACACAGGAATATTTTCTAAGGTAAAATACATGGAAACAATATTCGACACCTAGAATATATTCAAGGGATTCTCAAAGTCAACTCAAGTCAACATACAAGGGGAGAAGAATTCGACACTCACAATTGTAGTTCAATTATTGTAAAGTCTACACTATATAAACAAATGGATCTAATTCATTTGTAATGTATGTGTGTGTGTGTGTGAAAATATACACACAGAAGCAAAGAGATACAGAGAGAAACAGAAGTCGGAGAAGAAGAGATACAAAGCTATACACATACCTTCTTCACCGGAGTTTTATAATCTAGCCAGTTCATTATGTTGTAAATCTATAGGGCTATTATAAAGCACTCTCTGTTAGATTAATTTCTAGTTTGTTCATTCTCAGATCTATACCTTGTAATAGGAATCAGTCATATCTCTTTGTAAAACCAAAGAACTTTTATGTTCTTTGTAAGCCAGTTAAAATCTTAACTGGGTGTAGCAAAACCTCAGGGATTAATACAAAAGTAATATTCCCCAAAACCTGTCTCATTTAATTACTTGTTAATTTTCTAGATCTATACTANTAATTACTTGCTAATTTTCTAGATCTATACTGTTTATTCATAAAAAGAGAAAATTAGTAAGTCAGCCTCCTAAACACTATACACCTCCTGAATCTGAACCCACTGAACGTACTCTAAATTATTTATCGGCAAAAGATTCGAAAGAATTTTTTAATTTAGTGAGTATCGTATTCAACCCCCTTCTACGATACTTTCGGGACCTAACAAACTCTAAGAGATGAAATTTTTCTGGACTAGAGAGTGTTCTTGGAGAGAAAAATACAGCATTTACTTGGCTCAAATGGCTTGAGAAAAAAGATGGGGGTTGGGGGTATTTAACGAGAAAAATTAGGGTTTTGGGTGGGGGATGAGGGTATAAAACTTCCTTAATATAAGGGAAAGGTACACAATTTGAATTTTGTGTTCCCTCATCAGTACTAGCCCACTTGCAAGCATGGAAAAACGTGCAAACAACATTTAGTTAATAAATAAAGCTAATAAATGCGAAACCGAACGATACAATGACGAATATAACGTTTTTCAAAACATGCTCCAAAAATTATGAAAATTTGGGAACCATCTGGAAATATTCCAAGTAGGTCATGGTCAAAATCCTACTCAATTTGGAGTTGACCTTCATTAACTTTTAATTGACCGAACAATCAATTATGTATCGAAAGTACATGCCAAAAATAAAAGTCACCCAAAAATCATGAAAAAAATCCTAAAATTCTTTTTAAATATTCTAGTGAAGTTTCAAGTCAATTGGACATGTGTAGCTATTATTTCGAGAAAAAGATCATTTCGTTGTCCCTACAGCTCGAAATAATATTCGATAGCCATTTGTCGGAACTTGTCGACGTTTGGACTAAAGTTTTGACTTGAAATATATTCAAACATAATATTCCTAAATTAATAATGACTATGAAGTCCAAAGAATATTTATACTTGAATTAAAACGTATTTTATCCAAATAAATAAGATAGTTAGGGACTTTCGGGATAAAATCTGCATTTTACATTTGGGCAGGACTTTGTTGAAGATAATTTGAACAAATAAATTTAGAAAATATATTCATAATATATTTCCTTGAAAACCTTTAAAAACAGACACTCTTTTAATTTAATAAAGCATTTTCTGTCTCGTAAATGCAGTATCAAAAATACAATATTTGTTCGTCTTCAGTCTTTGCCTCAAAATATCACATATATAAATTAGATTTGATTTTATCATTACTTTGATAAATCTTGTCTAATTATATGTCGAGAGAAAATCATTTTGTTTCGTTTATAAAACAGTTTGACTTTCCACTCGTTGACTATCACTTCGAATAACCTAAGAGAGGATTACTATATTAATTAGTAACTTCTTAATACTAATTTAATTTACACTTAGTGTTAAGACAAAATTAATCAAAACTTAATGAAAAGGCTGTATCTCACAATATTCCCCTTTTTGATATTTTGTCGAAACATTCGAGTTTAAAATTAAATTTGTGTGTGACAACCTAGAACTTCCCCTACATGTATGCAACTATCTAATTTATGCATTTTTAGATTATTAAAATCTAATTAACACTTCCCCTACAGTGTTAGAAAGTGTTGAAGAATCCCAATTAGATGAGTAACCTGTGGAACCTCTCAAGAGGAGAAAGAAAAGTAAGGAGGTCACACTAGACCACTCTACATCCTCCCAACNTAAAATCTAATTAACACTTCCCCTACAGTGTTAGAAAGTGTTGAAGAATCCCAATTAGATGAGTCACCTGTGGAACCTCTCAAGAGGAGAAAGAAAAGTAAGGAGGTCACACTAGACCACTCTACATCCTCCCAATAGGGTGTAAAGGTTACAAAGGGACTACACCTGCTACTAGGTGCACTTTCTCAACAAAGTGCATCTATTGAAATTGAGAGTCAGCCCACTCCACCTTGTAAAGAGTCTGCACCATCACAGGAACTCACTCATGTTGATGATAGAAGTGTAGTTGAAAAGTAGAAATAGAAGCACATAGGAATGTCGATTGAAACTTTCCCATTTTCTCAGTGGGAGTTGCCAACACTCATTTCTTCTCAAAACATATCTTTCTCTTCTCAAATTTCTTCTCAACCAATTGTGTCAAGCCAAACACAAAAGGTTGTTGATCACCAGGAATCTAATCCACCTGATGAGCCAATTTCAAGTGACTTGTTGCATGACACCTTGCTCACCACCCAGGACATACATCAAGATGGTAAGGGAATACATGCTGGGGTATATCCTGATGACACCATCAAAACCACAGAGGTTCCAAAAGTTTTTATTTCAGACTCTGTGGGGGCTAGAGTAACATTATCCATTGGTCTCATTAATAAGTCATTGGAAACCATGTCTTCACAAACATTGGGTAATCTGGGGGTCCTTCACTCCATGTAAATGGCATCCCATAGACAATCCCCAGTCATTCAAAGGCTGTCTCCTAGGGAGAAATCACCTATCCATCCAGGATCATTGGCCCTAGCTCTCACTTCTTGTCACAATGGCCCTAGCTCCCACTTCTTATCACAATGGCTGAAGCCTGTGCAACATGGCAGTTCTACAGGACCATCTCCTGATGGGTTACTTTCTGAGGAAAAATTAAAAGAGCTTTACGGAGATCAGATAGATGGCTTCTATCAAATTTCTCAACAACTCCTGACTACACACCTGCCAAATAAAGATTATGCTGCTATTCTGTTGGAATATGCAAAGGATCATGAGGAGATTAAGGATAAAAATGAGCAAATGGCTGAAGAAGGAGAGGCCAATGTGGATGCTTGGTTGGACAAAAGGCAAACTATGAGCATGGAGGAGATGCTATAGTGGATGAAGGAGAAATATTTGACTTCTCTTGGATCATGTGAAAGGACCTTCACTCCTTCTGCAATCTATGATACTATCCATGAGGCTGCTAAGGTGCAACTACAAGCCAATCACTACCTAGCAAGGGGCCTCCAGTCTGAAATTGAAAATCACAGAAGCAAGATGGAGAGCAGAATAAATTCAATTGATGAAAAGTTCATGCTTGGTGGTATGCATGCTCCTAGATCTGAGTCATCCTTGACAAGACTTCAAATAAAAGAGATGAATGATAAGATGGAGAAGATGGAAAAGGCCTTCAAGGAAATGGTTGAAAGTAATGCCACTCTTCAACCTACTCAATCAAGGATAAATAACATGGTGGAAGTTCTCTATAAGAACAGGCATGCTGATATGCTGCCAAAGGATGTTGAAAGGCAGAGTGTCTAAACTTGTAACACTGTAACTTATGTAACTCAACTAAAGAAAAGATACTTAACCGGAAGACAATAAAGAACAAGAAGTCACAAGGAAATCAATACAAAATGAAGACAAGGTAATTGATACAATTCAATATGTTAATTATGATCAATCAAAGAGGAAATCAAAGGAAGAAGTTCAAGNTAAATATGATCAAACAAAGAAGAAATCATTGGAAGAAGTTCAAGTTAAAGTTGTTCATGCCTCAGTGATTTGTAACTTAAAGAATCAAGATCATAACTATCAGTATCAATAAGGCTAATTGGTTCGAAGTGAAGAAGCAGGAAAGCAACTGTTGGAAAGCCACATTACTAATTGAATATGGTAATCTATTCAGAAGCAAGAACCCTATCAAGACTAGTCACTTATGAACCAGACCATTGCATCAAGTGTCAGGACATTGATAGCAAGTTTATGTCAGTAATAGAGATCCATGTTCAAGAGCTTGTTGAAGAATATAGAAGACAAGAAGAAATCACAAGTTCAAGATGTTGCATTGAAGTTTCAAGTTGAAGCCCAGAATTTCTCTAAGTACTTACTAGGGAACCTATGTAGAAATTCCTATCTAGAAATTCTAGACAAGTCNAGTTGAAGCCCAGAATTTCTCTAAGTACTTACTAGGGAACCTATGTAGAAATTCCTATTTAGAAATTCTAGACAAGTTTCTACTTAGAGCCAAGTAGAAATTCTGGAGTTGGAAATATTTTCTAAGTACTCAACTCAGGAAGCTATCTCGAATTTCCTATGTAGAAATTCTTAAGTCGAATTTCCTATGTAGAAATTCTGGAGGTGAAAATATTTTCTAAGTACTCAGGAAGAAGGCTATCTCGAATTTTCTATGTAGAAGTTCCTAAGTAGAAATTCCTATGTAGAAGTTCTACTTAAATTTCGAGATAGAACCTAAGTATAAATTCCTATGTAGAAGTTCTACTTAAATTTCGAGATAGAGCATAAGTAGAAATCTCCATGTAGAAGTCCTACATAGAGGACAGTTTCAACATGACACATGGCATCATCTGGTTGACCAATTTCCAAGGTTTCAAGGCAAGATAAGATTTACGTGGACAACATTAGGCCATTCATATCTTATCTTTTGAAGACTACAAGTCATAGATTACAAGTAGTATAAATAGAAGTACTTGTGTAACTTTTTAAAAAGAGCAATATTAAGAGAAACACTTGTAAAAGAGAGAGAGAGTATTCACAGAGCTTAGTATCATTTACTACCCTCTTTACTTCTGTTGTACTATTGTAATGAATGTTGTAGCAACCCTTTCAAGTTATATATAAGACATATATTCCTTGAATCATTGTGTTCATTTATTACATAGTATTTATTGCTTCATAAAGTTAAAAAGTTGTATTCACCCCCCCTCTACAACACATTTGGACCTAACAATTTGTATCAGAGCTAAATGGTTGACATACAAAATATAGATCCTTGAATTTGGTAGAAGATTAGTGAGTTTTCTTTTCCAGATCTACTTTTCAAGTTTTTCTTGAAAAGTGTGCTTTAATTCCTTTCTCAGTGAAAACTCATCCTAAACAAATTATTTAAATACTCCAGGTATGATTATTTAGCTTGGGTGGATTTTAGATAATTTTTGTGAATTATACTGGGTAATTTGGTTTGTGGTGTTCTTCACGTATTCATCAATGTTCTTGATAAAGAAGACAAACCCAACAACTTTTGATTTCCTTTTCAAAAGACAAAAAGTGAAAAAGGTGTTATTGGCTTTTGATTGGACAACATACTCACTGCACAAAAAGAAATTACAGAAGACTCTGTACCTATCACGTGGGTGTTAGGTGAGTTAGGTGAGATAAGACACAAAAGTCAAAAAGTCTGAAAAATAATATTGTTTATTCAATATTAAAAGTTACCTGCAGCAAATTTTCTCTAAGGACAAAAGTTCTACATAGAATCTCTACTTAGAAATTTTGACTTGAACAAAGTTTTTACTTAGTGAAATTTCGACTTAGGCAAAAGTTCTACATAGCCTAGTCTTGGGTACTTAAAAATTTTTGGTGACCAGGATTTGAACTTTGATTCATTCTGAGATAATTCGATTTTCTTTTAATTACTATTCAAGTAATAAGAAAAGTTTATTATCTCTACTCTAAATCTACATTAAGATGGCACCTAAAAATCTATTCAAGATTCCAATGTTCAATCGAGATCACTATGAAGAATGGGTTTTCAGAATGAAACTATACCTTGAGTCCGTTAATCCTGAATATCTGGAAGTCCTTAACAAGGGTAAATTTGTTCCGATGGTTGTTGTTCCTGAGCATATGGAAGGAGATGTGATTGTACCACAATGGTCTGAGCTTAAAAAGGCAGCGGACTTTTCAGATGCTGATAAGGAGCAAATAGCTTTCGATACATTCGTACGACAAACCTTAATGGAATCCCTAGATCATGAAATGTTTAATATAGTTAAAGGACTAACTATAGCTAAGAAGATTTGGGATAAAATAGAGGTCATCATAGAAGGTACCGCTGAGGTCAGAAGCAACAAAACATTTATACTTAAGATGGAGTATGACACCTTCAGAATCAGAAAAGATGAAAGCATAACAGATGTCTATCTAAGATTCAGTTAGTTAGTGTTGGATTTGAATCTGAGATGTATAACTCTCCCCATAGTTAAAGTCAACATGAGATATCTAAGGAACCAGCCGAAGAGCATTGAGCATAGAGTCTACGCCGTAAGAGAAACCAGAGATTTGCATACAACTACTCTGAAAGAATATTATGGAATTCTAAAGACCTATGAGCTGGAGACCCTTCAAGATCAAGCATGGGAAAATGATTCAAAAGGAAAGGAAGTTGCATCAGGATTAATTGTTGATGAGGAAGAGTCTAAAAATGCAATAGTTGCAGAAAAACCTAGATCATTACCTGCCCCACATCAAGTTGTTAATGATGATGAGTGCACCTCTAATAGTGATGATGACTACTTCACCCAAGAAGAGCTGGACAACATGGATGATAGTGTCGTGGCATACATGGCAAG
>QRFB01003924.1:35468-46591 GCA_008931105.1 Oenanthe javanica | reverse complement strand
TAATAATTTATATTTTCCTTAAAATATAAAAAGTATTGTCTCTAGAGCACAATTACTAACAATATATATGTATATATATATGNAAAAAGTATTGTCTCTAGAGCACAATTACTAACAATATATATGTATATATATATGTATATATATATATATATATATATATATATATATATGAAGTTAATGTATATCCTACCCAAAAATGTGCCAACTTTGCATAACTATTAATTACAATAAAACAAATAACATCCTAAATTTTAAACCTGTCGGGCAGGCAAACAAGTACTAGTATATATCAATGTTTATATGGAGTATTATTTTTGTGAATAACATGATTAAAATAAATTATACACTAGAAGAAAAATAGCTTCAGACAACGGGCAAAAACCGTTGTGTGAGGCACTATATTCCCTTATTTACTAAGGTGCCATTTGTTACATGTCTCATACAACGGTACATAAACGGTTGTCAACAAATGTGCAAGACAACGTGCCTAGTTCTAGAAAATATTGTACAACACCTAGAAACAATAATAAAAGTCTTACCTAAAATTATTTAAACCAAGTATTTTCTAAATCTCGATTGTTGTTGTTCAAGAGGGAAGACAATAGTTCTATAAATATAAACATTTGTTTCATCGTGTGTTACACAACTTTTTTGTTGAGTTTGACCATTGTTGCATAGGTGAGTGCACAATTGTTTTAAAAAAAAATGCAATACATTAGGGGCTTTCACACAACTATTTCGAACTAAGAACCTTGTTGTTTTAATTGTATACAGACAAATCTTTTCTTTGTTTAAAAGTATTGTTAGAACTCTCATATATAATATTTTGTTTCTTCCACATGCTAGTGTGTGTTATAGTAGATAAGTAAATTATGAATAGAAAATGTTGTCTAAATTTATATAGAAAATGGTTTTCTTATTTGGAATAATTATTTTTTGTTTCTTCCCCAAAAATTAAAAATACTTATTTTTGAATGCTTTCTTCCAACAAGTTCTGCAGTTGACCTTAAGGAATCTCTGTGGACTTCCGGATCCTTCCCATCTCTTACATCCTTTGGTTTGTCTTCTGTCACCTGCTCATCAACAGAAGAAGACTCTATTTCTCTATAATGATTAGTAGTGTCATCATCATTAGATCCATGTTGTTCATTAGCTTTCTGGTTTCTCCTTCCTCTAGCACTTGAGGGCTTCTTTCCTATTGCCTCTGATTGTCGGCCTATATTGTGAGTAATTGAAGGTTGGATCCGCCCAAGATAATGGATACTATGTTGAGAATAGAAATCAAGTGAAATAAGAAAAACATATAGTTCTCAAATATTTTGCCTTGTAACTATTTTGGTCAAATTTTGTAGGGTTAATAGCTAAGTCTATATAATTGTTTTGGGGATGAATTTAACTAGTTACTAAGAACAAGGAACAAAAGTAAATAAGAGACAAACAATTGGTGAAGCGAAAACCCCCTCAAATGAGGTTAAAAACCGCGGGTGGTACTATCCCTAGCCAACTATTCCACTATAATCCAGATCAAGATGAATTACAAGTGAATTGAATAAGAAAAGAAGTACAAAATATCTATTCGTCATGTATGTATTAGTTACTCGTCGGCCTCTGTATACTACTCCTCGACTATATATATATATATATATATATATATATGTATGGTGACAGAAGTGGTAAGAATTATGTTTGATAGAAGAGTTGTGTGGTGACAGAGATTGTATATATGTATAGTAGACGATGTATATCTCCCCATTCTTCTTGATGCCTTCCTCTATTTATATTTTAATTTTGTAATTGTCATATTGATGGAGAATTGATTACCTTCATTACTGTATTACCTTATCGGTTAAGAAACTGAATCTCATTAACGCCATCCTTATTGACAGAGAAACTGATACTGATCAATGCCTTCCTTATTTGCTGCAATCTCAATATTTACATCTTCTTATATATATCCACACATCGACGTTTATCCAATTCTGCCCGTTATTTAGTCCTCAGTGTATTTTTTACCCGTCAGTAGTATGGTCGACGTCTAACTCAATCATCACATCATTTTCAAGTCATCAGTTCATTTTCGTACTTGTGAATTTTTTGGTATAGACAATTACCCCTAATTTTATTGGGAGATTTCATCACCCAATAAAATTATCTTCGTTACACGTACATGTCATTCTGAATTTCATAGCACCATCTGAAAGCTAAACACCGCATGTCCAGTTATTGTCAGGTTGACGGATAGAGTTTGCTCAAATATTGACTTGGACAGAAGTGATGTATATGTCAAGTATTGTTCCTTAATAAAAACCTTTCCATGTTGTTATGTCAAATGATACCATTGTTCTTGCTTGGCATGTCATAAAAAGGTCTGCTGTTGTCAAAAGACCAAGAGATGAGTTTGTTCAAGGGAGCCATGCATCAAGTTCATTTCTTAACTTCGTTGACACAAGTACGAGATGACGACAACTTTGAAATTAATTTGATTTGCTTTAGACTAGCTTCTAGTCATCTTCTTGTAACAGATATATGGTATGATGTAGAAAATTCATTCATAATGAACTTGTCATGTTGAAAATATAAATTGTAGCCATAGGCGTCAAAAATATAGATTATATTAATGTATACGTTGTGTCAATTATAGATAATATTTTCATGACATATGTCATACTGTACACATAATATGTGTAATGTAAGTTGTAATAGATGTACGTCACATGTAGTTTATGCCACTCATATAGTGTTAATCATAGGTTGGGTCTGTCAGACACAATACATGTAATTTATAACATGTACTCGTCATATGTAGTTTATGTCGTAAATTGTTATCTATATGTAGGTGCATGCACATGTTTAAGTTGCTAAGAAGCCTTCCCCTCTTGAAACGAACTTAATTTATCATAATTTTTCATGATGCAATAACAAAGCTCGTTGCCATACCGTGTTCGCCTTTGTTATTTTTGTCATATACGTGATACTAGGGTTTTCCCTAGTCAGCGTTCGTACATTGAGGCTAATCAACCTTTTTTGTTCAATAGTGTCGGGATACTATGCTCCTAGCTATTTTTATTGTTAATCTAGATTTTTTCGTCCCTATGGATAGATTAAAATAAAACTTAAATATGAAAAAATTTTAAGTACGAAGCTTAAGTAACAAGAAATAATGTGCATATTTTATTATTGTCTAGATAAACAACAATTTATAAGCAAGTTGGACACATAATTTTCATGCTCAAGTAATAACAATCGACATATAAAAATAGTTTGTTTAAAAAAGTGCATCACAAATATATGGCATAACAGACACATGTATTTGATCATGGAATCACATGCATTATTCACGCATGGAGTACTAACACATTACACATGTGTCAAGTTAAAATAAAGAAAACTACATAGCAGATGTGCTGATATGACAATGTATCAAGAAGTTAATTATTCGAATGACAAATAAGAGATTACTTGTGATATTCTATCAAATGAATTGCATTCTAACTCATTAGAATTGGTGTCCTGTCAAGTGTTGACAACCCCTCGTCCAATGATGATGTCATTTAAGTAAGGTCTTTCTCACATGTCAGTAAACTTTCCCGCGTTGACATCAACAGTGTTTTGAAAGACCTTCCTCTTGATGAGATCTCCCAAATGAAATTTTTTGATGTACACACTTTTGTTATAACTGTTGACCACTTTTTATTGTTACAATATCATTCCAATTTTGGCCATGTCACGCAACTCGTCGATAGTGTCCATGTCATGGACGAGCTCATTGTTGTTGACATCACTCATCAGGAGGCCATAACGAGTTGTTGGTGTCATTACTTCTATTGGTAGAATTGCCTCTTTCCCACATACTAGAAAAAATGGTGTATGACTTGTTGTTGTGTTGGGCGTTGTCCTGTCAACCTATAATACCTTTAGTAATTATTTAGCCCATCGTCTTCTATGTTGTCAACCTCTTTTTTGGTTATTAATAATTATATTGTTATTTGACTTTGTCTGCCTGTTGGCTTGGAATAGACTTTATTAGCGTTATGTTCTATTGAGGTAGAAAGCTTTCATCTTGTCACTCTTTAGATTTTACTTGTCAAAATCCTCCAGCTTCAATCCATTTAGAGAGGTAGTGTATCATGGATAACATATAAACTTTTTATCAAGGTGCTGATGGCATCTTCCCCACAATATCAATGCCCCACTTCATGAACGGTCATGATGGTATTGACGGGTGCATGCCTTTGACAAACATCATATTTTTTGACGGAATCCATACATCTTGTTTAAGTGTAGGCTAGTAGTAACCCATCCGTAAGATTTTGAAGGATAAACTCCTGCCCCTAGAATGATTTCCACAGTCCCCTTCATGGATATCTCGTAGGACCTATCGGGCCCCCTAATCATATGGCTAACTTCTTGAATAAAACATCATCAATAAGAACAAACCTTGACATTCTAAGATATGTGTACCAAGAAAGACCATGACACCACGATGCTTGACATTTAATATTAGTAACTTATATACAAGAATAGACTATTTTCACATCTGTCGGTAGTAGATAGCAAGACCATACTAAGATATGGCTTACAATGTTACAACCTGAGCAAAATTCATTATTGCAAACCATTATTAATCTCCACGAAAGGTATTCTATCGTATGAAAGATCATGTGAAAGATATGCTTAGACTTCAACATCTATGTATGAACACAGAAAAGATGTTCAAAGACCAAGACACCACATGCAGAATCAGAGAACACATAATAGGAAATATAAGGAAAAACAGGAAATCAAAAAACATATCTTAATTATTGGAAGCAAAATAATTATCTTATAACTGTGGGTACAAGAAATATAACTACAAGGCCAAATACGGAAGAGTTTTGGAAATATACTTTATATGCATCTTAAAATGCGTGCTAGACCTTCTCTCCGAAACGTAAACAAATGGGTGGGACGGAGGTAGTATTATTGTAGAAATTAGTTTCCACGAAATTAAGGTTTAATGTTAATAACAATAATGTCATATGTTACAAGTTACAAAACTGACGTCAACTAATTCAGATTTAACTTACGATTCAGTCTAGTATTTATATGTTACAAATGTATATTCAGAAATCTCATTTAATTATATAGTTTGATTTATGTTAAAATATCATATTTAGGATATATTTATGTAATATTATTGTAGAAATTGGTTTCCACGAAATTAAGGTTTAATGTTAATAATACCAATGTCATATGTTACAAGTTACAAAACCGACGTCAACTAATTTGGATTTAATTAACTTACGATTCAGTCTAGTAAATATGTTACAAATGTTTATTCAGAAATCTCATTTAATTATATAGTTTTATTTATGTTAAAATATGATATTTTAGTTATATTTACGTAATTGTTATTCCTTAGAACAATGTCAATATTTGTAGGGAGGGTTGAATACAAATATTAAAACTTTTTATTCTTTTAATATTTGTTCTTAATGTTTGAGAGTTTGAGAGAATATGTTTGAACAAATAATAACTAAAAATTAAACTGAATAAAGAGATTTAAAAATTACTGATGGATTGGTTTTTCCATCATTTTATATTTTTGCTCAATGTTCCTAGGTTAAAAGAAAACTTAGTTTCATTTTTACAAGGCTAGAAAAATTAACTGATCTTACAATGTTCCNTCTTGATGTTTGATAGAATAAGAGAATAAGTTCGAACAAATTAATGCTGAAAAATAAAACTGAACAAAGAGATTTAAAATTATTGATGGATTGGTTTTTCCATCAATGTATATTTTTGCTCAATGCTCCTAGGTTAAAAGAAACCTAGCTGCGTTTACAAGATTAGAAAACAAATCAACTGTTCTTACACATGTGCTCTCAAGCTTGAACAGTTGATTAAGAAATATGTCTAACTTGTATGTTTCCTAACAATGCTACTACACTTGTTTATATACTACAAGTGTATTTTTACAATTCCTATTCTAGCATTGTTTCTATCTGTCTCTTTTTTACCTTTTTCTATTTTACAAAAAGGTTTGAAAGACAGCTACGGATTGAGTCTTCACAGCCACCCTAGGCTGTCTTCCATAGGTGTGCTTTTGTTATGTGGATCTACAATAGATAGTCTTTCTGTGTTGTCATAATCAATTGATAACCTGCTGTAAAGCATATCAATTGATTCATCCTTGAATCCATCAACTGATGTTCTTCTTCGATTGATCTTTATATCCATCGATTGATAAGGAATGACTTATCGATTAATTGATGTTATCAATCGATATATCAATCGATGGGTCTTCACATGAGTTGATAGTCTTCAATTCTTGACTTGGCTTCTTTTATTGATCTCTCATATATCGATGCTTCAATATCAATCGATCATCCTTCATTTATGCAATTCCCTGTCTTCAAATAATTAAAATTTGACAGTTTAATTTATACATCAATTGATGATCTATATCAATCGACTCTAACATCAATTGATAAGAATAATATCGATTGAAATAGACTAAGTACACCTATGCTACAGTCCAAATTATCAGTTGATTCATATAAACATTTCAAATAATAAATGGTTTCCAGATCAATTGATATTTATAACTTTCATATCAATTGATCAGTTACATCAAATAAAATTTCTATGATTCTAAGATTAATGTTATCATCAAATCACATGTAGATTCCTAACAATCTCCCCCTATTTGTGTCTGTGTTATTAACAGGCATAAATCTACTTGATGATAACAAAAACCCTTAAAAAAAATTACATTTAGATAGAATCAAGAAACTTAATTGGCACATTAATTTTGGAAGTACCAGATTGATAGATAACTCCTGCAAGCAGCTTCAATGTCTTCATAATTTAATTTAGTTCCTCTTCCTCCTTTTCTCAGCATTTTCCTTTAGTTGCCTCATGAAAGAACTCCTCAAAATTGCTTCATCCCTGTTAGTTTCTCCAAGTTGCCTCATAAGGTAATGTATTTGTTCATCTGTGATTTTGTCCAGATATTTGCAGATATCAAAGAACTTTGTGTTGCCCTACACATCTATAAAAATCATAGCATACTTTGGCTCCAACACCACCTTTTTGACCTATGACTTCCATAGCTTTAGAGGTGAATCAGGTTCAGCTTCTGCCTTAGATCTCCTTAGCTTTGAAATTTGCTATTGAATCTCCTGAGCAATTGTTGTGTTGAGTTTGTACTTTCTGTTGAGTAGAAGAAGGATAGTCTTTAAAACATTATAGCTCTGCTTCATTATCACTTTCATTGAATAGGTGATTTTCACTCCATTTTCATACTCCAACCTCATTGATTCTTCATGGTTAGAGGTTGCAGGGTGAGTCCTTACTCCAATTAATCCTTTTTCATTGATTACTGGTATTCCCTTCAAATCATAACCTTCAATTGTGACCTCCTCCTTGATTTCTTCTTGTTGACCCTGGNTGAGTCCTTACTCCAATTAGTCCTTTTTCATTAATTACTGGTACTCCCTTCATATCATAACCTTCAATTGTTACCTCCTCCCTTATTTCTTCTTGTTGACCCTGAAGGTTTTCCTGAACCACTATTTCTTGAATAGAACTTGACCTTTTCTTGGCCATAGCTATTTTTCTCTTTTTCCTCAGTGGTTGCTCCATTGATTGATCTTCCATATTCCATTCTATTTCCATTTGCCTTGCTATTTCCTCTTTCTCTTTTTCTCTTCTTGCAGCATTTAACAATCCTGTAGAAATGGCTCCTTGAAGAAGCTTCTGGCCAACTAGCTCTTTCCTTTTCTTTTTTTCTTCAATCATTATGGCTTTACCCCTTTTCTTCTCTTCAAGGGCTTCAAGATCAATTGATAGAAAGGCTTCAGAATTTGTGTTGCTTTCTTTCGCAGCCTTTTATGCATCTTCATTCATTTTTTTGTTTGAGCAACGAACTCATTCAAGTCTCCTTTATCTACTGCCTCTGTCACCAACTCAGTGCTTCTCTTCAAATCTTCAATTCTTTTCTTCATCTCTCAATCATTGATTGAGTTTCTCTATCCCTATAAATCCTTCTAGCTTCTAGATCAATTTCAAACTTCTTCAATTCTTCCTTTTTCTATTCTAATTCATCTTTGGGTGAATTAGATGACTTAGATCTTTTTGAAGACTGATTATCCCTGTTACTTCTGTATTTGAATCTTTTTGTTGCAGAACCACCAATGCCACTTGTCTTGTCCATACCAGAACCACCTACACCACCACTACCACTGCCTTTGTCATCACCATTATCACAATCATCCTTCTTCTTTGTATTCTCCCCCTTTTTGTTATCATCAATTGGAGGGGGTGGTGGCATTCTGTCAAGAAACTTTTGGAGAATGGAAGCATGAAGACTTTGACCTGCAATTATAGCATCCATTTTCTTTTCTAGAGATCTCACTCTAGTTTCCAAAATTGCAAAGTTCTTTGATTCCTTGAAGAGCTTGTCTTTGATGTGATTCGAGGTGTTGAATGGTATCTTTTCATCTAATCTCCTGTCCAAAGCATCCTTGTTGGTAGAGATAGAGTCCTTGATAATCTCCAGTTCCCTCTTCACTCCTGTCACTGTGATCATGTGAATTTTCAGTGACTCTCTTATATAGTGAGCAACTCTCCTTTGAGTAGGATCTTTAATTTCTCCTTCCACCATTGTCCTCATATATTGAGAAAGAATCTCAGTTTCAGCAGCTTCTAAGGAACCATCAATTGTGCTCATCCATGGCTCCTCATCAGAATCTTCATCTAGCTCTTCAGGTGCCATATAACATGTGTCTGTTGTATTTGCAATATTCTCCTTCAGATTCCTGGTCCTTTGTTCTGTATGATCAATTCCCAAGAGTTGTTCTACATCCCTGTTACTTGAAGCAGCCGACCCCTGATATTGTGGACCAGGATGGATGAAATTCTGTGAATCCAATTCACCAGCATCAACTTCCTCTTTAATGTCCTTAGCAATTCCACTCCCAGTAGCTTCTGCATTTGATACTCCCCCTATCTCCTTGACTCCCACCTCTTCTTCCATCAACTCATTTTCCAACTCCTGTGCAAATAGAAGAATTGTTTTATCTCTCTCACTCATCTCTCTATTTTGCAGCAGGATCTCATCCTGGAATCTCACCTCTCTCTCACTCATTTTCTGTGCACCTTCTAAGGTGGGCCCCTCAAGTGTTTCACTCTCATTCCTAGAAGAATTAGGAATGTCCTCACTCATTCCCTCTCTTTTTGCCAGGCTGCAATCCTGCCTCTCACTCAACTCACTCATTCCTAAGAGTGTTTGTGCAACATCAATTGATTGAGCATCAATTGATGTAAATATATTAACAGATAAGGTTTTTGGGATATCCATCGATTGATGCATACCCATCGATTGATCTTGAGTATCGATCGATGGCTTATTAGTCGATGGCTGTATATCAATTGATGAAGGAATATCAATTGATGGAGTAGAAATAGTTGAGGAAATGATTTGATAAGAGATATTTTTAATAATATGAGAAATGGAATCCTGAATATCCTGAGAAGAAGATTCAGGAGAGAGTGTTGGCTTCTCCTTAAAAAAGAAAGAAGGAGAATCTGAAAATGTTTGATAATCTATCAAAACATTTTCTGAAAATATGTGTTGGGATGAAGAATTAAGAATAGAAGGGATTGGAATTGAGAGAGAATGGGACTGCATCTCATGATTTATATGAGATGCATCAATCTGAGTTTGAGAAGGCTCCACCACAGTTTCCTATGATTTTGGTTCTGTGCCCCTGGTTGTGGGCTATTTTCAATATTGTCATCCTTTTGAGAGGATGGCAATAAGGATGTGGTATTTTCCATATTAATATTCACGGTCTTTTGGGAGACTGTGGAGTGGCTTGGTTGAGGTTGCTCACCCTCACTTTCCTTATTCTTCTGGGTTCTCTGATGTTCCCCAGTTCCCTCATAACCTACATCTCCCTCTAGTCTATCTACCACAATAATTATTTTTCTTTTCTTGAATTTTTTAACAACGGGTTTTTGAGAACCTGTTGAGGTTGGCCTTTTAGATTAGGACTTTGAAACTTGATGTGTGGCTTGGGTAGGAGGGTTGGGGTCATTACTAACACCCTCCATAGCCACAGAAGGCAAATAAGGTTGGGGATTGGAAGAAGTTAAAGTAGAGATAAATACCTAAACAAAAAGAGGATAGATCAATTCCACATTGCTGTGAAGATTGATCCTTACCAAGTCTTTAAAGACCCTTTTGTTTTGAGTCCAGCAATCCAAAACTTTTGTACTCCTGTCAATCTTAATATTCTTGACAAAGTGGTTAATAACAATCATAATATATCTAGCACAATAAATATGATTAAATCTATTTATTTTATTTCCCAATTTGGCAGACATTTTATTGAGTAACAGGCTACCTAAATTATGATATTTATCATATAAAATGCTATACCCTACTCGTTGCAAACTTGTTAGTAATTATGTAAAAACAACAATTAGATAGTAGAAATTAGGGCTATTAGCAAGAGATAGATACGGAGAGAGAGAGAGAGAGAGTTCAAAGATTGAGAAAGAGAAAGAGAGAAAGAGAATTCGTTAATAAAAATTACAAGTAAGAATGAACATATATTTTAATCTCATTATTTATATTTACTGATTTCTCAATCAATTTCTTACTCAAAATAGAACTTAATCGACCGTTAAAAAAATGAAAAGTAAAAGTTACCAGTTTTGGCAATTGACTATTATACATACATGAATGTATGTATTAATCAATTGATAAAATGAGTAATCAACAGCTAGATTTTTGTACACATCGATTGATGACATGGACCCCTTTAAATTCCAGGTCATCGATTGGTAAAGCTTGTTCATCGACAGGTACACTTATCCAACGATAAATAAATATATCATCAATTGATATATTTATCTGTCGATAGCTACAGATATCCATGGATAAGTAAATATTTCATCAATTGATATATTTATCTGGCGATAGCTACAAATATCCATCGATAAGTAAATATATCATCAATTGATATATTTATCTGTCGATAGCTACAACTATCCATTGATAAGAATAATGTTTATCAATTGATTAATGAAGAATCAATAGATTAACATAGTCAATGGCTAAAACTTATATA
>QRFB01003924.1:10486-20612 GCA_008931105.1 Oenanthe javanica | reverse complement strand
TAGGAGCATACATGTCAGGAGTGTAGTTGTTGTGCTTATTAATGCCTACTTTACCATTCCTATTCTTTTTCTTTTTCTCAGACTTAGGTTGAGTAATTTCCACAGGTGCTATCTTTTCTAATTTCTATGTTAATTGTTTCTTAGATAAACTACCTATGTTGATCTTCTCAGATTCAGTCTCAACTTGATTTTTGGTTTCCTTAATAAACTTGATAGGAGTGCTAAATTTATTCTTTTTATTAGCCATTGATGATTTACTTGTCGATTGATGCTTATCAGTTGATTCAGCATCAATCGATTGATAATCCTTATTAGTTGATGAAAGATTAGCAGTCTATTGATCTTTATCCATTGAAGTATCAGTCAATGGCCTGCCTATTGATTTGGGGGGTTCTCCTAGAGTATCTACACCTTGAACATCAATAATTTGTTTGGCAGTTTTAGCAGACCTATTCCATTTGTTAATGGTTTCAATTTCTTCAGCCAATTGTTCTTTTAACAATTCTTCTCTTTTCAAACTGTTTACTAGTTCATTCCTAGCATCCTTTCTTTCCTGCTTAAATCTTTCTAAACAAACAAGTTCATTTTCAAGAAAAATATTCCTCTCAGTTAAGGCATCAATGGTGTTCTTTAACTTGAGATTTTCTTTGTTTAGAGATTTTAGAGTGACATGCAAATTGTACAATTCATTGGACATTTCATTAATAGTACTATTGCATTCATCAATTGTAAGCTCAGAAAAGTTTATAGCTAGTTCCTGATTTGATGATGAACTAGCTTCTTCATCTTCGTGTTTGGCCATTAGTGCTAGATTGATGAATTCCTCAGAATCACTATCCTTAGCAGCCCAGTCCTTCTCTTCAGTGACAAAAGCCTTTTCTTTCTGTTTCAAAAGGTCAAAGTATTTCTTTCTATAATCAATACCATCATAAGACTTTGCCTTTTCTTGTTTTGGCTTCCTGCACTCACTTGAGAAATGACCAGCCAATCCACAGTTAAAACATTTGAATTTAGATCTATCAACCAAATTTTTATTTTTATTGCTACTTCTAAACTAGGATCCAGGCCTTTGAACATTTGGATTCCTCTTGAATTTTAGCTTTGAAAACTACCTTGACAGAAATGCAAGGTGTTCATCAATCTCATCCAAATCATCCTGAGAGCATGTTTCATTTTCTTCACACTTGCTCTTTCCTCTTTTGAATGATTCTTCAACAGCATCACCAGCCATCATGAAAAACTCTTCTACACAACCACTTTCCTTCTTTTCTTCATTTTCTTTGACTATCAAAGCCACCATTTTCTCCTTTTTTTGATTCTTCTCAATCTCCTCATCTTGTTGGATTTCCAACTCATATGTCTTGAGAATACCATAAAGTTTCTCAAGAGTATAATCCTTGAAGTCCTGAGATTGTCTAATGGAAACAGTCATTGATTTCCATTCTTTTGGAAGAGATCTAAGAAATTTTAGATTTATATCCTCAGTTGCATAAACCCTACCATATAGCTTCAGTCCATTTAGTAACTTTTGAAATCTTCTATAGGTGTCATTAATAGATCTCCACTCTTGAAATGAAATGATTCATACTTTTGAATCAAGATTTGCATCTTGTTTTTCCTTACTTGTTCAGTTCCTTCACAAAGAGTTTGAAGAGTGTCCCATACCTCTTTTGATGAAGTACAATTTATCACATTATCAAACATATCTTTATCTATACCATTAAATAGAATGTTCATGGCCTTCTTGTCTTTGAGTACTTCTTTTTCATCCTCTTCTGTGAACTCAAAGATGAGTTTAGGAATAGGATTATCAAGTGCATGAGTTCAATCAGGGTTCACACCTGTGACTAGCTTCATGAGAATATCAGGACCTTTCTCTATGCAATGAACATAGAAAGGATCGAGAGAAAGAAGATGCAGATTCATTTTTACCTTTCATGGAAAGTATTCATCATTTTCTAATACTGGAATCTTTACACCTGAATCTTTTTTGCCCATATTGACTGTTCTTGAAAGCCTACTCTGATACCAATTGTTATTTCTTAGAACAATGTCAATATTTGTAGGAGGGGGGGGGGTTGAATACAAATATTAAAACTTTTGCTTCTTTTAATATTCGTTCTTGATGTTTGAGAATTTAAGAGAATATGTTTGAACAAATAATAACTGAAAATTAAAATGAATAAAGAGATTTAAAAATTACTGATGAATTGGTTTTTCCATCAATTTTTATTTTTGCTCAATGTTTCTAGGTTAAAAGAAAACCTAGCTTCGTTTTTACAAGGTTAGAAAAATCAACTGATCTTACAATGTGCTCTGAAGCTTGAACAGTTGATTGAAGAAATATTGTCTAACTTCTATATTTCTAACAATGCTACTACACTTGTTTATATACTATAAGTGTATTTTTACAATTCATATTCTAGGATTGTTTCTATCTGTCTCTCTTTTTCCTTTTTAGGAAAACAGACTTGAAAGACAACTAAGGATTAAGTCTTCACAACCACCATAAGTTGTCTTCTATAGGTGTGCTTTTATTTAGTGGATCTACAACAAATAGTCTTTCTGTATTGTCACAATCAATTGATAATTTGATGTTAAGCATATCAATTGATTCATCCTTCAATCCATCAACTGATATTCTTCTTCGATTGATCTTTATATCCATCGATTGATAAGGAATGCCTTTTCGATTGATAGATGTTATCAATCGATATATCAATCGATGGGTCTTCACATCAGTTGATAGACTTCAAATCTTGACTTGGCTTCTTCGATTGATCTCTCATCCATCGATGCTTCAATATCAATCGATCATCCTTCACTTGTGCAATTTCCTATCTTCAAATAATTATAATTTGACAGTTTAATTTACACATCAATTGATGATCTATATCAATCGACTCTAACATCAATTGATAAGAATAATATCAATTGATATTTCTAAACTTTCATATCAATTGATCAGTTACATCAAATAAAATTTCTATGATTCTAAGATTAATGTTATCATCAAATTACATGTAGATTCCTAATAGTAATATTATTGTAGAAATTGGTTTCTACGAAATTTAGATATAATGTTAATAACAACAATGTCAAATGTTACAAGTTACAAACCGACGTCAACTAATTTGGATTTACCTTACGATTCATTTTAGAATTTATATGTTACAAACGTGTAATTAGAAATCGTATTTAATTGTTTCAAGTTATAAACCGACGTCAACTAATTCAGATTTAACTTATGATTCAGTCTAGAATTTATATGTTATAAATGTATATTCAGAAATCTCATTTAATTATATAATTTTATTTATGTTAAAATACAATNACGTCAACTAATTCGGATTTAACTTACGATTCAGTCTAGAATTTATATGTTATAAATGTATATTCAGAAATCTCATTTAATTATATAATTTTATTTATGTTAAAATACAATACTTAGGATATATTTACTGAATGTTGTTTTAGATATTGATTTCTACGAAACCAATGTATAATGTTAATAACAACAATGTCATATGTTAAAAGTTATAAATTATTATCCTTACGTAAAATAATACAAATATTATTCAGTTTTCAATATCTTAATATTATTAATTTTAAATTATTATCCTCACGTAAAATAATACAAATATAACTTTTAAAAAATTATTTTTAATTAATTTAAAAAAAATATAAAATTAAATAAATTAAGCCAATCATTATTTTTTTTTTACAATTTTAATTTAAATAAAAATAAAATTCCCCCTTTTGCCCTCATTCCCCTCCTAAATTTTCATTCCCCCCTTTTCCCCATTACTCAATTCAAACCAATTTCCCCTTTTCCCAATTACTCAAGTCAAACCCTCTTTCTAATTATTCTAACCCTCATTTTCCCCTCTCGACTCTGTTCTCCCCACAAACCCTAACTCTCATATCCCATCTTCTTCTAACCCTAACTCTAACACGTACTCCATCTCTCTCTCTCTATTTGTGTATTTCTTTCTTTCTCTATGTATCTCTCTCTTTGTTTGTCTCGTTCTCTATCTATCTCATTTTGATATTTCTCTCCCCGTCTTTCTATGAATCTATCTCCATCTCTGTCTCTGTGTGTTTGTATCATTATGTGGTGTATCGTTTATATATGCATGCAATTGATTATGTGATCTTGAAATGAGACTTTAGTTTGGGTTAAATTTGAGATGGGTTCTGTTAATAATATGATGAAGGGTGTTAATATATGTTAGTATATATGTTTGGCAACTTGCATAAGCTCTTTATATGGGTTTTGTTGATAATATAATGATAATATGTACTAGTTAGTTTCTGACTTTCTATGATTTTTGTTTGCCATGATGGGGTCCTATACAACACTGAACTCCAGGCATCTGTTTAGGCTTAAAAAACGTATGCTTTACTAGCCAATTCCATGTTATTGCATCATGATGTACTCAACTTATTTATTGTATTAATCTATGATAGAGCTCTTTACATGGCTTTTATTTGCGATGATGGGTTCTGTTAATAATATGATGATGGGTTAAATTTGAGATATGGAGGGTGTTAATATATGTTGGTGTAATAGAGTTTAATCATTTGTAATTCTATTGTGCCTTGCTTATGCTCTAAATATTGTGTTTGGTGTTTCTAATATACCTTGCATATACTCTAAATATTGTGTTTGGTGTTTCTAATATACCTTGCATATACTCTAAATATTGTGTTTGGTTTTTATACTATGATTCTATTGTGTTTGTTCTCGATGATGGTGTATTATAGTTTAATCATTTGTGGTGTGCAGATTAATCATGGCCCCTTCAAAAAGGAGGAATTCAGATCCAAATACAACCATAAAGAATCTTATGAGGGCATTAAAGAAAAACAAGTCTATAGAGAAGCCGCTGCAGTCTTCCCCTACCAGATCTTCTCCTCGATCAAAAAGGAACGAGACGAAGGCAGTGCAGTCTACCCCTACCAGATTTTCTCCTTGATCAAAAAGGAACGAGACGAAGGCAGCGCATTCTACCCCTATGAGATTCTCTCCTCGATCAAAAAAGAATAAGATGGACGAAGTCCAGTCTTGCCCTGTGAATTCTTCTTCTCAGACTACAAAGAAAAAGGCTATTTCCACAAACTTATAAAGTAAATTGTCTGAAAAGAGGAAATGAGTGGAACAAGAAAAGCCTAGCAAACAAGTCAGACTAAAACTTTTAAAGAGCGGATCTGTTACAATGCATCGGATCGTTGGGCGTAAGATATTGGGAATCAAATTGACAGTTTCTTTCAATTTAAAGGGTGAATCTTATGGTCCAGCAGCCACGGAGATGCAATCTTATATTAGTGTTGTTGCCAGAACTGAAGTTCTAATATATTATGAGTCTTGGGAACAAGTTCCGAAGGAAAAAAAATAAAGATTTGGGAATGTGTCAATATCGCATTTGATGTGCCATCAACAACAAGGAAGATGATGTTCAATTCTGCATGCACGAAAAGTAGGGAGTTCAAAAGTCGTTTAACCCAATATATCATTTCGTATAGAAATAATCCTGAACTGCTAGAGCATCCTCCGGGGGACTACCCATCTATCGAGAAGGCGTATTGGGATCTCTTATTTGCTGACCGCCTATTTGATAATTTCTCTGTAAGTGTGTCACTTTTCTGTTATCAAATTCTCATTTTGTCCATCTGTTTACTGGGATATCTTTGTAACTAACATTTATATGTTGTGTTTTATGAAGGTGATCCACACTGATAAAAAGAAGAAGGAGTATGAATGATTATCCTCATTATATGTCTCGTAAGGGATATGCGAACCTGGAACAAGAAATGGTTAGTGATCAAGAAACATATTACTTTCTTATTTTAGTATGATGTTGTATGATTATGGTTTCATGTTAAGATTTTGAAAGATAAAGTTGGTAATTTTAAGTCGGACGAAGTTAGAAAGATTGCTGAAGATATTGTAAGTTATTTAGTTTTGTTGTATTAGTGAAACAAGTATAATTATATGTTCTTGATTTGTTTGTCAAGTTAATATTCCATGGAACGTATGTAAGCTCAAAAGGGTTTTTTTAGGTGTCTGTCATTTATCTCAAATGCATAGATTGTTTTTTATATTTATCAACATTGATGCTTTTTGAACTTGTTACATAAGCTAGAAAGGGTTTTTTTAGGATATCCACTAGGAAAAATTGTTTGTTGCATTGTATTAGATGAAGGGTTTAAGGCATGAAAACACAGCGGATATAACGTAAAACAAAAAAAAAAAAAACCCTACAGCGGGATCCATGTATAACTTTGGATGATTATGGTGAAGATGTCTGTACCTTAACAAAGTTTTCCATATGATGTTTAATGGAGGTCCACAAAAATGAATCACATCAGCCCTTTGTTGCAAAGATCTGCTCTCCAAAGAAGTCCACACGAACGCCTGATCGTCCAACCATCACCGGAGTCAGTACTAGCCCAATTGCTTGCCTCTTCCTCTCTGTCTTCTTTTCTCTAACCTCTCTTGATGTTGAGCAGCTAGGGTTTTTCTCTAAAAACAAAATCTGATGATTAAACCCTAATACTATACATCATTATGTATATATAGGGGAGAGAGAGATTTTGAGCCTAACCCTAATCCATGTTGTTTCCATAACCCATTCTGATTTTGGGTTATTATTATTATTAAATCTGAATTCTAATATAATTAATCAAGTCCCACTTAATTAATTCAATAATTAAATTTGTATAATAATAATACTTATTAAATCTAAATTTTAATATAATTAATCAAGTCCTACTTAATTAATTCAATAATAAAATTCGAATATATAATAATATATTTAAATTCATAATTTAAATAAACCACCATTTTGACGTTCTTTGTGTGTGACCCTTTAGGTTATTATTACGTTGGTAATAATTTTATTATCTAATAATAAAATTATAAACAATGAGTGACATCTAGTAATACATCATTGTTACCTAAGTAACAATAATAATTTGTGATTCAATTAAGCCTTTTGTGAATAATGTTCCATGTAATATAATCCCTTTAACCTTATATGATAGATCAAAGTCGAGGCATGTATAGTGTCATCCTCTTCAACGTTTAATCTCAGTTTCCTTGATCATTGAGTAGACTATTTAAACAAATCAATATTTGAGCATGACCATGCATTCATAGTCTCACTTAATTAAGAGGCAGATAATATCACTCCTCGAATTGGAGGGTTAAATCATATATCTATCATTCATATTCCTTATATTTACCTTTTTAGAATCTGACACACTATTGTTTTTAGAGCTTTCAGTAGATTTAGTTTTCTTGAAATCACTAGCTCTAACAAATTTCACAGGTTCACTCAGTGTTCTTTTTGTATGTGCTTTAGTGTGTGTTTCTTTGTCAGATTCATATCCTAAAGCAGAAGTCCAATTTTTATTAGTCAACATCTGTTGGACTTTCTTTCCAGAGTTTGTCCAAACTCTGAAGGTTTCCTTTTCTTTTGCTATTTCAGTTTTTAAGTACTCAACTTGAATTTCTAATTGTGTTTGCATGTGAATAGCATTATCAAGGTCTTTCTTAATGTTTAACATATCAGAGTTTTCAGATTCAAGCATGTTATTCCTAGCAGTCAGAGTTTGTATCTCAGATTTTAATCTCTCATTTTCTAGAGTCTGGGATTTAAAACTAACATGCAAAGATCTAAGAAAAGACTTTAATTCACAGATATTATCAGTTTGAAAATTGAAAACAGAGTCTGGTACCTTTTAAGAGTTTAAGATCGCAGGNAGAGTCTGGTACCTTTTCAGAGTTTAAGATGGCAGCATCAGAGTTTGCCATGAGAGCATAGTTAGTTTCTTCTTCAGAGTCTGAGGAATCCATCCAGTCTTTCTTCGATGTGATGTGAGCTTTCCCAGATTCATTGCTTCTGCACTCAGTAGCAAAGTGCCCCATCTTATTGCACTTGTAACACTTGATCTTTGACTTATCAAGAGTTTTTTATTTTCCATCTCTATCTTCTCTCTTTCTGAATCTGTCTTTCTTGTCTGACTCACCATGCCTTTTTCTGAAAGTTTCCTTACTTCTTAAATTTTCTGTATTTCTTAAAGCTTTTGAAAAACATAGCAAACATCTTCATCATGTCAGTATCTGAAGAGTCATCAGAGTTTATATCAGAGTTTGCTTCAAACTCTAATTCACTGCTTTCCTTGATTACAGCTTTTCCTTTTCTTGTTGAGGCTTTAAGGACTTTTTCTGTAGGTTCTTCAATCTGGGCCTCAACATTCAAGGCAATAGATTTTGCCTTGCTACTTTTCCTGTTTCTTCTTTGCTGTAACTCCAAGTCATGAGTCTTCAGTTTTCTATAGACCTCATCTAAAGACATCTCATCTAAATCAGCTCTATCTCTAATCAAAGATGTCTGCAGATCCCATTCTTCTGGAAGAGCCCTAAAAAACTTTGTGTTTGAGTCTTCATTATCATACACTTTATCTACTAATGCCAAGTTGTTCAACAGAGTTAAGAATCTGTCATAGATATCTGTGAGAGACTCATTCTGTTTAGCTTTAAAATATTCATACTCTTGGATAAGTACAGATCTCCTATTTTTCTTGATTTCCCTGGTTCCTTGACATTGAACCTCTAGAGCATCCCAGATCTCTTTTGCTGTATTGCATGCTATTACCCTGTTGGACATTACAGAGTCAAGACTGTTATGCAATATGTTCCTTACCATGGCATCTTTGAGGACTTCTTGCTTTTCCTCATTGGTTCATTCTTTCTTATCCTTTAATGTATAATGTTCAGGAACTTGTCTTCCTTCTACAACAGTTGCAGGCACCAGTTTTGTTGGAAGATACTGGCCTTCATTGATCCTGTCCAGATAGTCAGGATATGTAGCTTCTAGGAACATTAACATCTTAACCCTCCATGTAGGGTACTCAGCCTTCTTCAATATTGGAATCCTGATGCTTTCATACAGAAGGATTTCGGGCATGAAAACGCAGCGGAATTAACGTAAAAATAATAAAAAAATGAAACCCAATCGCATGATCCATGTATAATGTTGAATGATTATGGTGAAGAAGTCTGTACCTTAACAAAGCTTTCCGTATGCTGTTTAATGGAGGTCCAGAAAAGATGAATCACAACAGCCCTTTGTTGCAAAGATTTGCTCTCCAAAGAAGTCCACACGAACGCCCAATCGTCCTACGATCACCGGAGTCGGTACTAGCTGAATTGTTTGTCTTTCTCTCTTTCTCTAGCCTCTCTTGATGATGAGCGGCTAGGGTTTTTCTCTAAAACGAAATCTGATGATTAAACCCTAATACTATACATCATTATGTATATATAGGGGAGAGAGAGATTTTGGGCCTAACCCTAATCCATGTGGTTTCCAAAACCCATTATGACTTTGGGTTATTATTATTATTAAATCTGAATTCTAATATAATTAATCAAGTCCCACTTAATTAATTCAATAATTAAATTCGAATAATAATAATACTTATTAAATCCGAATTCTAATATAATTAATCAAGTCCCACTTAATTAATTCAATAATTAAATTCGAATAAACAATAATATATTTAAATTCGTAATTTAAATAAACCTCCGTTTTGACGTTCTTTGTGTGTGACCCTTTAGGTTATTATTACGTTGGCAATAATTTTATTATCTAATAATAAAATTATAAACAATGAGCGGCATCTAGTAATACATCATTGCTACCCAAGTAACAATAATAATTGGTGATTCAATTAAACCTTTCGTGAATAATGTTCCATGTAATATAATCCCTTTAACCTTATATTATAGATCAAACTCGAGGCATGTATAGTGTCATCCTCTTCAACGTTTAATCTCGGTTTCCTTGATCAATGAGTAGACTATTTAAACAAATCAATATTTGAGCATGGCCATGCATTTCATAGTCTCACTCAATCAAGAGGCCAATAATATCACTCCTAGAATTGGAGGGTTAAATCCTATATCTATCATTCATATTCCTCATTCATTTCATAGCATACCCAATGTACACCTTTATCATTACCCGGTTAAAGGTAACTTTGAGTGTAATCAAAGTATATTAATTCTCGTATAGAAATATAATGATTTCAAGTCAGAGGATCATTACATCATTATCAC
>QRFB01003923.1:2218-40406 GCA_008931105.1 Oenanthe javanica | reverse complement strand
TTGGACAAAGAGTTGTACTCCTCTTCATTGTTTGGCTCACTCTCTCAATCCAAGGTTACCTTACTGCATTCTTTAAGACTTTAAGTTCATGTTATTTTTTTTGTATTCTTCATTTTTTGACATACATGCGATGCACTGATGCTTTTCCTTTTTAAATATTTATTAAAGGTATTATAGTGATGGATGGTTTCACGAGGATCCCACTAGAGTTGCTCCACATAAAGATGCTGAAATATCTCGTGAAAGAATGAAGTGTTTTCGCAGATTATTTCCGGACATTGATGATTTCGATAAAGTGTATGATGAGTATGCTCAATTCTCACTTATGACAGGTCCTTTTGACGATATAATGTCCCTTACAAAGAGATACTCTTCTGATCCTGGTGGGCTAATTTTGGTGTTGAAACTCCTTTGCTTCAATCTTTGGCTTTGAAATTGTTTGGACAGCCTGCTTCTTCCTCTTACTGTGAAAGGAATTGGAGTACCTACGCTTTCATTCACTCACTTAGGAGAAATAAGTTGAATCCTATTGCTGAAGATTTAGTTTTCATCCACAACAACCTTCGTCTTTTATCCAGGAATTCTGAACAATATGAAACAGAGAAGAACAAGATGTGGGATGTTGGTGGAGATCATTTTGATTCTCTAGAAGATGTTGGATTCTTAGAGTTTGCAGAACTTTCCCTTGATGAGCCTGAAATGGAGAATGAATTTATATCCGATGATGTTAATATTTGAGAATATTATATTTATCCTATTTATATAAAAAAATTATTAATATATATATTCGCAGTCCCCGTACCCTTTAATTTTAAAATTGCCGTTTCATGTCTCCGTCCCCATCCCCGTATATGTTCCCGTACCCGTCTCCGTGCAACATAGATATCACCATTCGCCACATTAAAATGTTTCATTATTAGGTTTTAATGTTGTGTAATTTCCAATATGTTCATTATATATTGTTCAGTATATTTTAAATTTTCGCAAGGAAGACATCAACAATCTAGAACCTCCTACTACCGAATTCTCTACTATATTGTTCAGTATCTTCATGGATAATCCTTTCTGTACACAAATTTCCATGGATAATCCTTTCTGTACACAAATTTCCATCCCTAACATTGATACTTTATGGGTGACGACTATAATGAAAGTTTGCATATGGTACAACTGGAGGACCACATGACACGATTTGGAGGCCAGGTATTATATGCAAACTCAAACTAACATTTTCATATCAGGGCATAACCGCTTCTGAAAGTCTGCCAAATGATGGCACACAGCAGCTCCAGAAAGAGCTTGAATTGCTGCATCCCTATTTTCTTTAGTCACGTCAGAATTCTCCCCAAAGGCNATCAGGGCATAACCGCTTCTGAAAGTCTGCCAAATGATGGCACACAGCAGCTCCAGAAAGAGCTTGAATTGCTGCATCCCTATTTTCTGTAGTCACATCAGAATTCTCCCCAAAGGCAATTTGGTGTTTCAACAAGTGTATTCACATTTTCACCCAAGAAAAAATATTTCCTAATGCATTCAAGTCTCGATTAGTATTGCTACAGTGAATTCCAGAAAAACATAAATAAATAACCTAAAATGGAATCTACTGTGAAGAAAGTAACTTCAAGTCTTAACCTATTTAGCAAACTTAATAGTTTAGTTGAGGTAAGTTACTAAAAGCAGTTGAAACACATATAACAGACATCACTTCCTTTGAAACCTACTATTAATCGTCTAAAATCAAATTATTTATCTCACCCTCGTCTACCTTGGCAGGGAGGATGGATTTTGATCAGAAGGACATCTTAGCAGCATCGACCCCATCAAAATGTCTATTTTTATACATCCAAGCCTACGTCAATGAACCCTACTGACATATAATATAAGATTTTGTTTTAATAACACCTTGTGTATCAATGTTTTGATCCCAATTTTTCCTCTCGGACTAAGTCCCAGTAAAATAGTATAAAAACTATTCTATTCAGTGAGTGAAGTAGAACACAGACATCGGCAGTTCAGTAGAAACTTTGATCAACAGTATAATGCAAAGATGATGAGGAACGAAATTTAAAATAAAAAAGAAAGTGTTTGTATTAATTATTATATAGTCTATAGTCTATAGTCTATACAAATCTATTATTCAGAAAATAATGATATGTAGGCTCCAGTTATTTAGATAAATAATAATAATCCCAATCAGTTATAAGCCTTGGTCCGTTAAGGTTATTTCTCGGTATTAATACTAAATAATATTTTTAGTTGCTAATAAAATTATTAATCCAATTGAAGTTCACCCCATAAACATCAATCTCATTGTTATCAAAATTTTCCTGCATCAAAGATTAACAGTACTAGTATTAACGAAGAAGGAAGTTCACTACACAAGTTTTAACACTTCTACAAAGCCATGACTTTTCAACCGTACGATAAATCATTTATTAAATAGTAGAATAGTAATTTAATATTACTCTAAGTGCATTAGTAAGAAGTGCTTTTGATGGACAAGTAGGGATTAAAGACGGGCAATCATTGTGTGCTTTTATATAATTATTAACTACTCCATCCGTTAAATAATTAACGTTTGACTTTTTTATACACACTTTTAAAAGGTTCAACCGCATAGTTAAAAAATTTCTTTATGTGAATAAAAATATTTAATTAATATTATATTTAATAAAAAAATAATAATTATAACTATGTGATCAAAACAAGTATATGTCAAAAAGTTAAACGACAATTATTTAAAAACAAAGGGAGCATTATCATTCTTACAAGTACAGGAACTTCTCACAAACATTTGTCTAAATTGTATTCTCATTGAATTTCTAAATTGAAGTTACAAATTCAACCACATATAACACGAAGTACGGGAACTTCTCACAAACATTTGCCTAAATTGTATTCTCATTGAATTTCTAAATTGAAGTTACAAATTCAACCACATATAACACGAAAACCAATACTTATAATCCTCTAAGTACAAATCATCACTTCAATCCTTCATTATCTCAATGTGTAGTCAGTGCGAAAATTTTTATAAATACAAATAGTGTGATCTCTACAATCATTAAAAAAATCGAAAAACCTAATCGAAAAAATAATTCTGAAATAACTTGACATCAACTACAATCGTGCGCAATCAGTTATGTTTTTGTCTTGTTAAAACAATCAAATTCAATACAGATATAAATAAAAAATAAAAAGCAGGTAAATATGAACAAATGACTCACGTGTTGAGATTTCCAGAGAATTCCGTTTTGCGATAAATGCCTATGGATGCTCCCTTCGCAGATGGATATCAAACAATAAATTCAACACTTAAAACATTCAAATTACATATTCGTGATTACCTAATGAAATGAAGAAACAAATACTTACACAAAAATATGCATAGGGAGAGAGAGGGGGAGAGAGAGGCAGGGAGAGAGAGACACGGAGAGAGAGAGAGAGCTTACAAGGCCTCGGGGATTGAGTAAATTAGGGTTGGGATCAGCGAGGAAGTTCGAAGGAGAGTGGTGGTGGAGGAAATGGATCGAGTTCCGTACAACCAACTCGGACGATTCACGACTCGCCTGAAAATTGCTGCTCGGAGCGCCATCTCAAAATCTCTACCGTACAGTCTTTTTTCACACTTCACCCAAAAGAAACGGACTGATGTGTTGTGACTTGCGTGTCTACGATCACCGCACTTAAATATACAAGCTTATAACCGTTCTTAAATTGATTTTTTATTTGTATTTTTATTAATATTTAATATAAAATTTTATAATACTAAGAATTTGTGTTAATATTATATATTCTCTTATTTTATACAAATATATTTTATTTAATATAAATATATTATAATTTGGACCCGTGTTATAATAAATATCTAACTGACCTTAAAAAGTAAAATTTTAGGTAATATAGATTTTAAAAATAGAAAAGATAGAATATAATTTAAATATAATATAATATTATCCGTGATGATTTGTACAAAAGGAGGACAATCGGAGATAGAGTTGTTGTACGTATGATATATATTCTTTCTAAAATTAAATTTTATTAAAATTGAATGATTATGATCATTTTTATGATTTACCTAAAATATAATATAATAGTATCTGTGAAGAGTTGTATAAAAGGAGAACTATCGGAGATAGAGTTGGAGATAGAGTTGTTGTATGTATGATATATATTCTTTCTAAAATTAAATTTTATTAAAATTGAATGGTTGGGATCATTTCTATGATTCACCTAAAATTGGACGGTTAAGATCTTTTCTAGGTTCACCTCAGCGTTTAAAAAAAAATTCTCTAGTTTGTTTATTATAATATAGTATAGACTAGCTTATGTCCGTGCGCACGAATGAATTTTTTTAATTTTTTAATATTTTAATTTTAATATTTGTTTTATGATTTAAATTTATTTTTTTGTATAATAATAATTTAAACTTTATTTAATATTATATGTATATATTTTTATATAATTTATTTATATTTATATTTTAATAAGATAATATTTGTGTGTTTTGTATAGAGATGTATTTTAGTCAGGAGATTAATGTGAGATATTTTAGTTTAGAGATTAATATGAGATTTATTTTAGTTAGAAGATTATTATTTTAGATTTTATTAAAATTGAATAATTAAGATCGTTTCTATGATTCACCTAAAATTGGACGGTTATGTCTTTTCTATGGTTCATCTCAGTGTTTAAAATGAAAAGATCTTTAGTTTGGTTATAATAATATAGTATTGAAGTAATAACATAATTACTATATTATAATATTATTATATAGGGTTAAGTTATATAGGGTTAATTATTTATAGTTCCGTTCAAATTAATGAATTTTGCTTTAAATTTATCAATATATATATATATATATATTAATATTTAATTAATATATTTTATAAATAGTTTTCTAATATAGAACTATATAAATAGTTCTAGGTGTTACTTCATTTGTTGTTATGAAAAAAATAACTCATTTAATTTATAAAAAGGAAAGAAATTATTTATTAAAAAGAACTATTAATTATTAGTTAGTAATAATAAATAAGGATGAAGATAAAAGTGGAGAATGTTTTTCAAATGAAGAAACAACTATAATAATGGTTGGAATTTTTATATTTAAATTAAATTATAAAATTATTAATTATAAAATATATGTATTAATGATTCGGTTCGGTTTGATTATTTTAGTCGGTTTGAAAATGAAAATCGAAACCAAATCAAAAAATTTCGATTTTCTAATTTTCAAAACCAAAACCAAATCAAATCATTAAAAATCAAAAATTTCGATTTGGGCCGTTTGAATCCGCCGGGTTAAAACAGTTTCGAATAGTTACGCTCAAACGTAGGATATAGTGTTATATTGTATTTAATTATGGGCCATGATTTTTTCAAAAAAAAATACAGGTCAGGCTAGTAATCTATATTGTATTTATAGTGTGTAGGTCGGGGGTTAGCCCCGATTCCTCATAAATAGGGCCCCAATTAATCGCTTATTAGGGCAAACACTACCAGTCCGACAAGTAATGAAACTCTCCCTACCTCTATCGTTTTTCTTCCCATAATTTTATGGATTGTGATTTTCTACCCTTAGTACTGCGGGTACTCGTGCAATTTCTTGCCAAATGACCAGTCTGACCACATAAGAAGCAAACTCCAGTAGCTCTATATCATGGTTTCCCAGGATGAAAATTGCCACAAGTAGCACATGGTAGTACATGAATAAGATTGGGGTTACCCCTGCCAGTTGGACCTGAATAGCGTCTCTGCGAAAACCCAGATTGTCGATGAGATGATGCTGAAAACTGGTGTTGACTCCTACTGTGACTTTGATCACGCCACTAACCCTGCCGACCACCACGATTTCCACCCCATTGACTACCTCAATGAAAACCATGATGTCCCGATAACTGGTTCAGATGACCCGATGCTTAAACCGGTTACCCATCTCGAGCCCATTTCCACTAGACCTTGCTGCTTGAAAATCAAACTTTTCGATCTTAATATTCTTTGCAGCATTCGCTGCCTCAGCCACATCATCAAATTTCTCATTAATCAGTTTTGAATGATAGCGATAGTATACAGACCATATGAACTTCTTAACTTTATCAGCTATAGAACCTGGTATAGCACCCGCAAAGCCAACTAACCCATAAATCTCACCAGATAATCAGTAACCGACTCATCCTTCTTCTGTTGAATAATAGCATACTCTCTAACAAATGCTTCCTTCTTAGCAGCTGAAAAATACTGCTGATAGAAAATATCAATAAAATCAGCCCAAACTAAAGTTCCAACAAACTCCTCACCACCTTTGGCCAGTTTCAGTATCTTCCACCATTGATATGCATCAGCTTCCAACTTATAAACTGCTAGCCTCACTTTTACATTATTTGGACAACCAAGAACATCAAAAAATTTCTCCATGTAAGAAATCCAGCTCTCGACATCAACATGAGAAGATTTTGAACTAAAATATTGTGGTTTTGCTTATGGAATCTCTCTAACCAAACATGAATGTATGTCTCTGGTGGTGCCTCTCCACCCCCTGTCCGTTGACCCTCATTGTCTTCCCCCCTCATTCTCATTATTATTTTGGTTATTATTTGTTTGCTGTTAAACTGCTTGCACAGCTTGTGCCACCACCTATGGTAAAACCTGTGCCATCATCTGATTCACTGCATCCAAGATAGTAGCATCTATAGTGTTTTGATGCGACTGCCCTTGCCTCCCTCAAGAGGCACCTCTACGGCCCCTAGCTCTACGACTTCGAGGAGGCATCTGAGATACAAATGATGTCATAAAATGATAAGAACCACAATTAATAAAATGCAACCACTAGAATGATAAAAAGACATTCCTAACCCAAGTATCTACCCATAACTCACAGGTCAAACCTAAGTAAGATTTCTACAGGAAAGAACCTAAGCTCTGATGACATATCTGTAACACCCCTATTTCAAGAATATCGAAAATATCATAAATCGCCAATTGTATGACAAAAGTAGAATGGGTGTATGGCACAAACAACTTCATCTACTAACTGAATATAATTGAAAAAATATGTTAGGGTCAACTCATATGCCTCCTACAAATATTAACTGAACCTCATCCACGAGCTAAACTGAAGCTAGTTGAAGCTTACACACGAGCTACATATAATTCTAAACAAAAGGAGACATCATGACTAATTACACCACCATGATGGTGTCACGTCATTAGTGCCTCAATGACATGTCTGTGGTACCCTCATTGGTGGTTACACTCGGTACAAACCTTTTGAAGTGTTATACATGACAAACATTAAAACAAACCACAATAACAATTGTAATATTCAGGGGCAGAACTTAGAACTCAAATACCACTGGTACTATAGCAAAACTTAAACCTGATCCCAACTGAATATTATAAATAATTTAATAAGCTTTCTAAATTGATCAAGCTCTCGAAAAACGGAGTTATAACAAATAAGTTATGACCAAAATACTTTTGGATTTCCAAACTAAAACCTCTGTTGTACAGAAAATTTAAAAGACAATTTACGCAACTATAAAGAGTGACTTTAAACATTATTTCACCTGGTTCATAAAGAGGGGTTTAAAAGCTTTCAAAATGGAATAATTTGATGAAAAACGAATAAGTTATGAGCAAAATCAATGTATAAACACCAAACTGGACAGATTTCTAAAATAGCCTTTAAACATAATATACTGACTGATTTAGCAGGAAATTATAGCCAATATAATATAGAGGATTTCAAGAGATTTCTAAATTGTCCAAATTCATGAAAAACGGACTTATAACGAACAAGTTATGAGCAAAACAAGTCGTAACATTGAATCTATCCAGATTTCATAAAAGTGGTGTTTACCCTATGTTGGCAACCCAAACATGGTCTGATTTCACTATACAATTATAAAGGATTCTATTAGCTTCCTATATTGATTGACTTTACACAATTCGGACTTGTAACGAAGGAGTTATGACCAATACAAAACATAACCCCAAATTTGAAAATTATACAACTAACATCTATACCCATGTATTGCAATAGAACTCAAATCTTTTTTTTTAATGAGGAACCACCCCACATTAATGTGGGATTTCAAATCTCGAGTTATGAATTGCCCCCACCCATAACCGGGTAAATTCGGACTCAACTACTAAGGGCAAGTGTGCCAAGCTGAAAGTCATATGACTAGTCCTATTTGTAATAAGTATATGACAACTCAACTCATATAAGAAAACGAAGTAAATAATAAATATTGAATATAGAGGAAGAACAAAAAGAAGCCAAGACATGACAAGACAAGACACAAAGACCACTACAGCAGAAATGAGAATCAACATTATAGTTAGTCATCCGTGAACCAGACCAGTGCACGGGGTGTCAACAATTTCAGTGAAGATTCGTCTTCGAAAAGTTCAAGTGGTTAGAAATTTTATTGTTGAAGAACAGAAGAGTTTTATCTACATCAACAATAGTCCTCAGTCAAGACTTTAATTTAATTCTCTATTAATTAATTAAATTAATTAATTAATTAAATTAGTAAATTAATTCACTTAGAATTGATTTATTTCTTAAATTAATTAAAGGATTAATTAATTTAGAATTATTTTAGAATGAAGAAGACAGAAGCTGGAAGCTCAAAGGGATACATGTTTGTTTGGAATGCAGTGTACAAGAGTCAGAATCCAAGATTGAATATTTGACTGGGTACATGCAGTGGTGAAAAGACGTATTGTCTAGTTTAAAGAGTCAGATTATTTCAGTAACAGATGTACTTCTAATTGTAACTGTAGATACAGCTAAACATGTCTGACGGTACTGACTTGAAGAAAAGACGAAAAAAGAATTGACACGGAAGAAATGCAGAGTCATATATTCTTAAAAGTGGAACCCCGGTTGGAATTGATTTATCATTTCTAAGTCAAAAGGAGTTCGGTTCCAGACGTTCAGAAGATCGCAGCTTAGAGTGTAAGAATTTATTTTATTAATAAATATTTTATTTATTTAGTAAATTATATTTATAAATATCTAAATAATATTAGATATTTATTTTTATAATTTCTGAATTAAATTTATTATTTATTAGATATTAGAGTCTAAAAATATTTTTACGGAGCCTATCCACTAAAAGACGAAATAGGCCCCTTGTTTTTTCAAATTGAAAATGGCAGGTGATGTTTATTGAAGTGATCCAATCAAAAGTTGCCAAGTGTCTAAATGAATGAAAAAGCAAAGTGAATGGAAATGTCTTACCAAGAGTTTTATCAAAAGTCTTACCGAATCTGTTCAACAAGACTTTCAGAAAGTCTTACCGAATTTCTAATAAGACTTTAATTAAAAAGTCTTACTGAATTTTTCAGTAAGACCTTTCAAAAGTCTTACCGAATTTTTCAATAAGACTTTTCAAAAGTCTTACCGAAAATTCAAGTGCAAAAAGTCTTGTTGGGCCTTAGAAAAAAAGTCTTACCGAGTTTTAAAAGTCTTATCGAGTTTTAAAAGTCTTGCCCAACTTATTTAAAAAGTCTTGAAGGCTAAATTATAAAGTCTTTTGATTTTTTAAATAAGTTTTATTCAAATGTCTTGCCAGCTTTCACCTCTATAAATATGAGGCAATTGGCTTCATTTTTCAAGAAGTAGAAAAACTTTCAAATTCAGCAATTTGTCTGCAAAGTTATATTCACAGACTTTCTGTGCTAGTTTGATTTTAATTCCTTAAATAGAACAATTCATGTCAAATTTATTCTAGGAATTAAGGTTTATTCTACCGAATGTTGTAACACCAGTTCAAGTTTAATATACATATTTAACTTGAATCTTGTTTACTTACTTGCTAATTTTCTATATTTAAATGTTTAATCACGAAAATAGAAAGTTAGTAAGTCAGCCTCCCAAATACTACAAAGGCTTGAACCCTCAGCTAAAACAATAATTTAATTCCGCAAATTCTAAAAAATAAATTAAATTGTTGTCAGTATCGTATTCAACCCCCCTTCTACGATACTTCCGGGACCCAACACAAGCGTCTCCCGAGGGAGTCGAACCTTGGTCTGCAGAATAGCTTCCACTTGCTCTTACCAACTGAGCTAACCCGTGGAGCTTCCCAAATCTTGATTTACCGCGAAAGAAATATTTCAGAATTAATGAAGAAGAAGACAAAATCCGCACCTTAACACAATTAAAAACTTACGTAAGGGTGAAAGACACAATCTAATCTCCTCTTTATCGAACTACTCGTAAGCGCCACACACGTTTACCTTCCTCCGGTAGAACTGATATCTCTGAGAGAGGAAGAAACGTATCTTGAATAAGAGTTTTTTTTTTATTGATATTAGGCTAATATTATTACTGGGTTATCTTATATAATTGTTGGGCTGATTTAAAAAAATATATTATGGCCCAAAATAAAATAAATGAGAACATATATTTATTTATTTATTTATTTTACAAGTTTTTTACACCCTACCTCTATCGCTTTTCTTCCCATAATTTTATTATATATATATATATATATATATATATATATATATATATATATATATATATATATATATATCCCGCTACTTGATCTAAGTGTCTCCTCATCTTGATTTAGATGTTTTAGTTTTTTAGATGTTTGATGCATGCTATTTAGATTGAAATTGATTATTTCAATGTGATTTCTTAACCCCTAATTCACTAGTTGTTGGTATTACGTAGGATATACTCACCATCTTTGAAGATGAATAATATGTACTTCTGTTTTGAAACAAGAGATAATGATGGGCAACCTTTATACCCGATATGGTCGGTGGGATCGGATTTTTTATGGGATGAGTCAGGTTCAACCCCAAGTTCAATATTGAAGCCACCATTCTTGGTGTTCCGTTAATAGGTTTTGGTGTTTTCGGTACCAAAGTTGTCCTGACTGGTGGGATAGTTCTAGTAAATAAGGCAACGTATCCAAAAAATCACCTAGTACACGAAACACATTAACCGGTACATGAAAAAAATAAAGGTCTGGTAACTTATGATATCATCACTAAAGAGGTGTCAACCACAGATATTCCTGTGATGTGTGGAGGCAAGGTCAAACTGTTGGTATTTCAGATTAATAACAGGCTATATGTTTTTTATGCTAATGCAGACTTATCCGATCATTCATTTGAAGTCTATTACCCCAACCAAAAACATTGACACCAATTGGACATCCCCTACTTCCATCGATCTTCTCCTTATATTTTTCCTTCCTTGTCATTTCACAATTTTCCTTCATTTTCATTTCTCAAGGGACTGAAATGTTTCTCCTGGTTTGTTTTTGGGGATTGCATTTGTATTTCTTTGCCAAAGTATAAGTTCGCATATTTGCACCATACCAAGTACATGATAAAGACATTCACTCCATGTTTCAGTGCACCGCTACCATTCCACGACATGGAAATCACTTATTGTCAAGATGAGTTTGAAGATAGTGTTTTAATAACTTTTTGTAAAGGACGTGTAGAAGTACGACAGATGCATATCTCTTTCTCTGATAGTTACGATGAACATGTGCTAATTTTTTATACTAAAACCCATAGGGACATGTCTGGCTCCTTTGCCGAATTAGGCAAAATCAGCTTCTGCCTAACTGCCTTTGACAATGCCGAGTTACATTTCTACACGTTTACAATTATCAGACAGGAAAACAAAAATGGTGGCAAGCTGAATTTGGAACTGCTGGAACTTGATATGTAGAAACTAACTCCATGTATAAGTTTTCTAGGCTGTCTTGCATTGTGAGTTATATTCCTTTATGTTAGTTTTTTTCTGTGGTATTGACATTAGTGTTATCTCTGGTATTATATTCCTTTTACTCTGCAGACCAGGAGTTGATAGGTGCAAGGAAAAATTGGAGGCATGTCTATATTGTAGTAAGTTTCCACTGTAAGGAACACTTTCATATATCTCTTTAATCATTGTTGAGCATGTTTGATATTTCAATGAATATTTTTGTCTATGACTATTCTTTCCATAGTGATGTGAGAAATCAAGAGTTTCATCCCGATTCACTGATGGTAAGTTAATTGTTTTTGGTTTTCGACATGCAGTTCTAAGGATGAAGAAGAAGATGATGATATTGTTGGTAAAGAGGTACATTTACCTTAATTTGACATGTCCTTTGATATAGGGGACATAAGAATTTTTTTGGGAACTAAACCTTGTTGACCTTTTTCTATAATCTTTGTAGTGTATACATCTTTTAAATGATGAAGATTCCCTGGACTTATTTGTTTACTGATGGAATATATAGGTCGTAGAAGGTTTACTTTAAATAAAATATTAGCAGTAAAATTGTGTCAGTTTGGTGTACTGGAACAGAGTTTATGAATATTTTATTAACTTCTATCTCTTACGTCCTAGTCCTAGACAAATTATGCTGGGTAAGGTTATATGGCACAGGACTGTGCAACTGTAGAATTAATATTTTCTTTATGTTTCGTATGACTATGGTTCTATGGTCGAAAGGCAATATGTTTCGTATGACTATGATTCCGCACAGAATATTTATTCCTTTTTGTTTCAACAGACCCTTTGTAATGACATTCATTTCAGACCATTGCTCCTTGTTTGAGCAGGCCCTTGAGTAGAATATATGTTCTGCTCATAGGGATACCACACAAGTAGCTTAGATAGTATTCATCGGCTGTATCACTTGGCATTTGATATTATTCCATCTATGAAATCATATCTACTTACAATTATGCATGCTAACTATTGAATTTATCCTATCTGTCCAGGCCATACTTGAATAGAAGACAATCGGAAAGCTTTCCGTTACACCAAGCATTCTACCGGACATTTTGGGAACTCCGTTATTTTCTAGTCAAATTTTTTGGTTTAACTGTTGCTCAGTTTGAACTTAATGGTTTCTTTTTAATGAATTAAACTAGTGTCGTAGTTCTATGTTTGTGATGGATTAAGATGGCTGGTTTGAACGGAGTAAAGACTTTTGTATCATGTTATAGTAGTTTATACTTTGATACTTTCTAATGATATAAAGCTACTTCCTACTTCCGTTTATGTAATGGATTTAGGTGTTGGCTTTTTGTGACAGATTTATATAATCTAGTGCTTTCGTTTTCCAATGGTTTTTTCTAGCGGGAATTTTCACATTGAATCCCTAGAAATGAAAATTGTTAAAAGCATTGGTGACAAATTTTACCTGTACCTATTTGTTCTATAAAATTTATACGGTTTTATCAACTTCATCTATTTTGAGCTCAAGCAATTGTATTGCTTTAATTCCACCAAAAAAAATTAGGCTCAAAATAAGTTTGATGGAAAGGAATTTAGAAATCTCAATCCTCAGGTACATACAGTAAGAAAAAACTATAATCCAGCAACTTAGAAACTATGAATTGTCCAAAGTTAAAATTAGTTAAGCTGGTAGTAAGAAAAGATAACAATCTCTAAAATACAAACTATAATATTTCAATCTGTCTAGGAAAATATTTGAACTTGGGACTAAAAATAAAAAAGAAGCGGCGTGTATTTGGGAACAAAATAAGACCTGACAATTCAGAAACATAAAAGTTGCAACAGAAGTAGAATACAATTGCAAAAGAGAAAGTCATGGCCTAATACATTGGTACAAAAATAAGTCCCGACAATTCAGAAACATAAAAGTTGCAAGCTCCATATCTTATACCATTCATTTCTAATTTATGGCCTGTTTGGCCCGGCTTAAAAATAAGTCATTTTGAACTTATTTTCGGGTAAAAATTTCATATTTTGATAAATGTTTTTTATACAAGTATTTAATGTATANTTTTGGACTTATTTTCGGGTAAAAATTTCATATTTTGATAAATGTTTTTTATACAAGTATTTAATGTATATTTGAGATTCTATAAGTTGCAAAAAAAAGTTAACTTTTTTCAGAAAAAAGTTAGGAATCTCTAATTTTGTTTTAAAATAAATTGACTTATTCTGAAAAAAAGTTCCCCCAAACACCCCCTTAGTTAGTCTTGCTTTTGTCGCTCACTTTTTTCTTAATTGTCCTCGTCGGCTATGAATTCCTCATATGTTTAATGCTCTTAAATAAAAATAGTATCCAATATTTAATTACTTAAAATTATATATTAATTTTTAAATTTCATTTACTAAAGGTATTTTTATATTTGAGTAGATATCCTGAACTTGTACAATATACTAATGATTTGTATATGATTTTAAATTTTATAACATGATATTTATTTAGATGATTAAGTTTTATAAAATTATAATAATTGTTTAATGAATAAAAATGTGTAAGATACATAAAACGTAATTTTAAATGAAGATATAAATAGAATTAGGACAGTCTAAAATTCAAAATATCCGATATATTTTAGAAATATATGTATTCATATTGAGAAATAAAACAAATATTATATGTATTCAAATAAACTGAATATTATTTATATCTGAATTCGACAATTTTAGATACGAATATGAATATGGAGATACCGGTAGTGGTGCCCGCGAGTCGGTTTGGGTGTACGTATTTTGTGTTACGGCTAATACAATATTTGATATTTACTTGTCAGCAAAATTTTATTGATTGTGACACGATAAAGACTTCAATATAGAAGTCAGAATAGTAGCCAGATCACTTAGCACACCAACATATATTTCACAAAGTATAAATTTAGGGGAATTGTTAGATCAAAAGAATATGAAAATATCATAATTTATAAAGATCAGAGTTTAAGTAGATCAGACCATGTCATCAAAGTATGTATCAATTAGAGAATAATTGATTAGAGTTTATACTGGCATAATTTGAGATAATTATTACTATAAATCAGGAGATAATAAAGATAATTATGGAGATAAAGATGTCAATTGTAATTTATTAGGAAATGTCATTATAATTTACATATATTTTTTAAAATAATGGATATTTTATAATTAGAAATTTATATTTCCACAACTAAAATATAATTTCTGTTAATTTATAATTAGAGGTTACTCGGTGTTGTCTAACGGCGATCCCTCACATTTGACATTTTATATATAAATTGAAAAAGTATGTTTTGATATATGAGTAAATATGATTTGATAGTTTCAATAAATTGTTTTGATAATTTACTTTCTTTGATATTTAATATTTTTAATAAAACAAATATATGTATAATAATTATATATATATATATATATATATATATATATATATATTAAAGAATAAATAAATATATACATATATATATATTATAAGTTGAACATAATATATATAGATATATATAAATAAATTTGGATTCAGATATTATTAGATATCGGTATCTAGGGGGTGCCCATAACCCGATTAAACTGCCCAAACCGATCGAAACCGATCCTATTTTTAGCCGAACCAACCCGATTTTATCTAAACCGAACTTTGATAAAAATTATTAAAATTGAATTAAATGGGTTGGGTTAGGATTTTAATAATTATAACCCAACCCGACCAGACATACAAATAGGTCTCTTCTTAATTTATGTATTATATTTGTATTTTTATGTTCATATGTATATATATAATGGATTATTGTGTACTTTTATCTCTCTATTTTATTTCTTACTTGCTAATATGGTTAATTCGTATCATTTGATAAGATTGTGCATGTCAACTTACTAATATTGTTAATTATTTTTTGTTAATTATCACTTTCTAATATTGTTTACTTTCTAATTTATTTAAGTTTGTAACATTTTGGTTAAGAAATGTAAACTATTGAACTATCGGAGTTTTATCATCAAGTTTCAATTTTTATTTGTAAATATTTTTATTTTATATTTAACTCGTTCAACTCGAACCAACCCAATCCAACCCTTAGCATAGTTAGTAAGGTTGGATTCTACAATCATTAGTTTGTTAGACATTTTTACCCTGGCATCTGATGTTAAGTTAGGTGTCATCGTGTGATCTGATAATACTTTTATACTATATTATAATAACTAGAAAACTTTTTTTTGAAACACTGAGGTGAATCATAAAAAATATCCTAACCATTCAATTTTAGGTGAACCATAGAAACGATTCTAAACATCCAATTTTAATAAAATTTAATTTTAGAATATATATATATATATATATATATATATATATATATATATATATATCATACATACAACTCTATCCCCAATTATCTTCCTTTTATACAACTCCTCATGGATAATATTATATTATATTTAAATTATATTCTATATTTTCTATTTTAAAAAATCATACTTATCCTATAATTTTTATTTAATATATCATCAAATTTTATGAATATTAATATATAAATATCATTGTATAGAAAAATGTAAAAATAAAATAACAATTACAACCTAACGCTTTATATTTATTAAAAATATAATAATTAACCACAATTATTTCACTTCACTTCAAACTCTAGACCCCAACATATCCTAAAGAACCGCATCCCACGAGAGAATTTCTGTATTCAAATTTTGTGTCGTGTTCGTGTCCAAATTTTTTATATTATATATTTTTTAACCATAAAACGATCATAAATATCCAATTTCAGTTTCCAACTTTACCGTTGCTTAATTTAACGTTAACGGTTAATTAGACGGAAGTCGGTCAAAAGGGTGCAACTCGAAACGAGAATAAAACATTTGGATGCAATCTACCATAAAACATATTTTAAAACCATTTTGAAAAAGCGTCCAAAGATAAGGGGTGCAAAATGCTAATTACTCGATATTATACTATTAATTATCGTGTACATTAAGTAAATATGAAATTATATTTTAAAACTAATTGAATATAATTTTTGAAAGTATTTTTTGTATACACCTTTTTTTTTCTGAAGAAAAAAAAGCAATATCATTAACTTGAAGGAGAGTCATACATAAGGGTCTCCAACAAGTAATTTGGAATAGAGTAGACAAACAATGTATTCTGCTTCTTCCAGAATGACTTGTTTTAGTATTTCACACATTCATGGATTTAAATATTTCAGCACCTTAAGTCCTGATAGGCTTGGGGCATATAACTTGTACGCCTAACAGGACTTCATGTATGGTTTGGTAGCACACTATGTTATATTTACTCTCTCAATGTCTTTGTCCCGTCACTGACCTGGTACATGGTTTTGCAGATATATGAAGAAGTTAAAGAGAGAGCAAAGAGAGCTGCACCAGCAGCTAGGTGGTGGAGAGAGCTAGGTTACAGAGGGATGTTGTCATGTTGATAAGCCCTCCGCCTTTAAACTTCCCGATGCAATCTCCAAAAAGGAAAAGTAAGATGTAGCCTCTCAGTTAACCTTGTCATCTTCACAGTCATGCATAGTGTTAGTCAACGACTATTATAAAGAATCTCAGCATGACATGCAAATGTAAATGCAGTCGTTACGCAAGCACCTCTGTAATCAAGAAAGCATAAATATTTAAAGGCGCAGTGGTTCCTAAATTGAAAAATATGCACTATTAAATCATGTTGCTATGATGTCTCAGGGTTTGAATGAGGTTCCTCTTAATCTAATATCTTGCTAATATTCATTCATCTACATGCTGCCTTTTAGTTTCCAGTTTCTCGTATATTATCAAATTGTATTCCATTAGATAATTAGAGTAACTGTTTGCATTGTTTCTATGCAAACTGCTCATCTATAACTAATTAAGCACTAAGCCCGGTTTTAGCAGCAAGAATTTGAACTTTGATTCAGAAAGTTAAAATCATTTCACAATAAGTTAAGTTAGACAGTAACATAATTGGGTTTCAAATGATCCCAGATGTTGCAAAATCCACACTTCACATTTCACAATCACCAAATCAAACATACCCTGTGATTACCCCCATACCCTGTGATTATCCCGATCACAGGGTAACTCTTCAAAACATAATAAAAGTTCAACATAGCGAATCAATTGACTGCAGACGCAACACTTTGAGCCCACACTCTAAGAAGATCTTTCATGTCAATCTCTCCATTAGGAATTCGAAGTCTCCAATCTATTAATGGATTACTCACCTTTTTCTGATCCAAGACACCCCATGCTTCAGAAAGATAAGGTCTTGAAACTTTGTTATTATGATCTTTATCATCACCAGTTTCTTCATCACCTTTTCTTCTATATTTTTGTAGTCCTGGAACAATTGAAGCCAATCTTGAATCCTTATCTTCTTCACTAAACACAAATCCCAAGTCCATAAACCCTTTTAGCTCTTCGAACTCGAGGTCTGTTAAGCTCCTACTACCTTTCTTGTTTCTCCTCATCTGCTTCTTTTCTACCTTCTTTCTCCTCATAGGTATCTCAACTTCATCTCCTTTAGCTTCTTTGCCAGAGGCTACAGTTTCGAGTTTTGGCACGACTAAAACACAGTTCGTAGATGGAGAACTCGGACTAAAACTTGTCTCAGAGCTAAGACAATATAGACTGTGGGATCGAGCTTGAACCGATGAACAGAGACTTGGTTCTTGAACTTGGTTATGAGCCTTATGGCTATCAACTGAAATGGTTTCTGGGACTGTATGCTTGCTGGTGAAGATATCAAGATCAAACCAATAAGAATCATAAAGCTTAAGAACTTCTTCAGCTGTCATTAGTACTAAAACAGTTCAATTTTATACAGTAAAAAGAATTGTTGAGGTGTAAGAATATTATAGATAGAATCATACAAAACAATCACACAAACCAAGCAAAACTATGCAGAGTTGATTTATAATGGTTGAATTATACATGATGGCCCATTAGTTTTATGCGCATATTATGGGAATCTTGTTAGTGTCGACGTCTTAATCATATATAATATATGAAGTCATGAAGATGCATTTGTATACTACACACACGATTGCCCAATCACTACAGCTTGAAGAAATGTACAAAATAGCAACTTGTTTTGTTCTAATCATTGGACTTCTTGTGACGTACAAAAAGAGTGTTAGGAAACCAAGCAAAATGTGCAAAATAAGTAGTTTAGCTAGTGGTTTTTGGCAGCCGGAAATGAGTTGTTACAGTTTTTACATGTCCGGTATGTTGCAGTAAGTTGGTCCGTGACCGAGACTCTGTTACCTGGTCAAATGAGGAAGTATAACAGAGACAAAAAGTTGTCATAACTAATATTCTTGGTAGGGCAGAGCATTAGGAATTGTTAATATTTTTGAAACCGAACCGAACCAATATTTTATTATAAACCACACCGGATCAAACCGAATTATTTCGGTCCGTTCGGTTCGGTCCATATTTTTTGAATAAAAAAATTGAAAATTAAATAAGGTGAATTTTTAAGGGAACATGAATAAAAATATATAAATAAAACCAAGTAGATTCATATCTAGGCCAAATAATAAATCAATAATGCAACAATTAATCCAAAATTGTATTTATCGAACATATATTATATAAATATATATTAATAAAAATATATAATATATATAATAAAAATAAATAATATATAATTCAGTCTATTCGGTCATGGCCAATTTTTTTTATTAAGGACCGGACCGAACTGAAATTTAATTCGGTCCGGACCGAAAAACCGAATAGATCGAAATTTCAGAAAAATAGAACCGAACCGAAATTACACTATTCGGTTCAGTTTTTCTGGGTTCCGATTCGGTTTTGCTCGATAAACTATCTTATCTTCCAAACTATAAACTAAGGTGAAAATTATTTATATATCTAATGAATTGTTGAGTTTTAGTGAACACAAGATTTTTTTCAATTATTTATATTTAGAACATTTGATGATTTTTACTTATGTTTTTGATGCATCCCATATTAATATCAATAAATTTTAGAAATTATTAGAATTTGTAATGTTTAGCTCGTGTTCTTTGCGAGTTTAGCAATCTAAAATTTAGAGGCTATCAAGTATCTATCGAGTGAATATTCTAAAACAAGAAGAATAAAAGATATAACAGAGCACAGGGCATTTAACTTGTGATTGCACAAATGTGAAAGACCAACTTGTAGGCTCTTCTTTTAACTGAGAGGCGTGCACAAAAAGATTCAAACAACGGCACACAACCATACTGTGTCTTGGTTTGTGCTTTCTTAAACAAGGCTGCTAAAAAATAAATTTTTGTACAATTTTCACAGACACCAAAAGCACGAATGGTCGAAAAGATGATATACAAAGATATAACCCTGATTCAGCAAATTGAATTATTAGTTTAGATCTAGCTTGAGCAGCAACCAGATATACTTGTAGAGGATGAATCGTGTTTGACATTGATCGTCTCTCGATATAGCATATTTATTATCTATACACTATGCAACAGGAGGGGTATAGACCTTTTTTTAGCACAATTCTCAAGGTAACACCCGCATAATGCAGTTTTTTTTATATACTAATTTAGCTTATAACATTACAAATAAGTATCTGTTCTAAGAAATTTTTGGGGTGAGCCAGAGTCGAACTCTGGACGACAGAGAATAAGCTCTCAACCACTTGGGTTATCCAATCGTGCTCCGCATAATGCAGTTAATTAAAACACAAAGTTGCGTCATTTTAAAATAATTAATTTTTAATTAAAAATTATGACTTCAAAAATAAATTATTTATTGAATTTTGAAGATAAGCCCCCGTAAGTCTTGTAAAGAACTCAGACATAATTCGAAAACTTGTAAACTAGCCCATAAGCCCATTAACCAACAAATATAGCCCAAAATAAATTGAAATTGGGCCATAAAAAAGCATAACTGTTCATACAAGCTTTGTTGCAGTACCCGATTTCGTTTCTGGATCAAAGCAAATGAGCGCTGGTATGTACTCACTCTTTATCATTAGGGTTCCTCATTGCTATATTCAATTCTATTTGTTTATATATAATTTTATATGTTGGATTCTACATATTTGTATGTGTGTATATGTTAGATAATTGAATTTATGTAGATAAAAATGCTAATCGTAAAATTAAGGTTTTCAGTTAAATTTGCATGCTATTAATGTTTAGTGATGCTATGAATGGGAAATAATTTAGTGTGAAGTTTCAAATAATGGGTATAAGTAAATTTTGACTCCAAGCAATAACTTTACGAAATTTGGTATCTGGGAGTGTTATTCGAAGGGGTTATGGATATATGAAAGAGTAGCATTGATTTGTAGTCGAGAGTGAGCAGTAAGGCAAAATCTTGGCTGGAACGAAAGGAAAGATTTTTGTGCCATGGATCAAACCATAGGCTAGTGTGTCTTCCACTGCCAATGTAATAGGAAACATGCTGAGCAATGATGAGTCTGTAGATGAGCACCTTATGCATAAAACGTAATCCAAGTGCATGTTTGATTGTTTGAGGCTGCTTATAAGTCCAAAAAGAAGTCCCCTTTTTAGATAGATGTTCGGAACCAATGGCCCCCCACTCTTCAATCTTGGCCGGAAATCATGTTTCTGTTTAGTAAATGCCCTGATAACAATGTCCAAAACTGCATCTCCATCCTTAATTATCGGGTTGGATTTTACTCCATTTGGCGTGCTCGTAATCAAATATTAACAACGTGAGAAGATTATTAAATGTTGGCTCCACTCTTCAACATGGTTTTATAAGGTGTGCCTTAAAGACTCTAGCGTACTTGATTGGACCATCTGAGTAGTACCATGTCCTGGTCTTTTAGTCCCAATCTTATTAGCTGTTAATCTTTAGCTTTTGTCTCGTTGTTTAGTTGGTTTCTTTTTGCTGCTTGGTTTTTAGAGGTCTGTCTCTTGTTTCAGTCTTCAAGCGTTTCTAAATCTTCCACCTTGTTTGAATCTTTTTCCTTTGCAAAATAATATTCTTTTAGAAGGGAAAAAAATTATAGTGTCTTTTAAACTTATGACATCCGCTGTTCCATGTTACATGTATATCTATATTCATGCACGTTCGTTTGACTGGAATTGCATAAGAAATTGTGCAGGTGGAGCATTTGGAGGAAATAGAGGAGCCAGGCCGGTACCACCAGAAAAGGGAGTGTTTCCTTTGGATCACATGCATTTGTGTGACCTGGTAGTATTCATAAGTGATCTTATTGTTGCTTTCATCTATGTACATAAGTTACTATATTAGAGCTGTAAGCTGCACCTACCATATTGTTGGGGATTTTTGCTAAAGTGCTTTAGTATTTGTTGTCTCTTATTTTTTAGGAGAAAAAGGAATATATTAGTTGTCTCAAATCTTCTGGCCATAAATCTGACCTGTGTAGACACCTGTCTAGAATGTACTTGGAGTGCCGTATGAAAAAGTAAGTGAACTTTAATTTCCTGCCCTGCAGGTATGCAGGTACATGGCAGCAAAGTAGTGAAATGTTTTTCTTGATTCTACAACCAATGTTTCAAGTTTCTATTTCATTATCTCCTATGCATTTTTCTTCAGGTGGATGTATGATGATTAGTTTACCAACTTGCAGTTGGATTTTATGTATTGCAAGCTGACAACAAACTAATATGTATTTCAGTTATTAACTAAGAACGTATATTCTCTAAAACTGTTTCTAAAACAGTTAACCCTGACTTTTATGCAAGTAAATTATTACAAACTTCCTTGCTAATAGAATCTATTATAGGAATGCCAACTATCAAAAAAAGAATACTCAGTATTAACCACTGAGGTGGTCTATAAGGAGTTCAATCCGGAAGAACTGTACTATGATTGTTGACCTTTTAAAGCTAACAAGTTCAGTAACATAGAACATTGTTGCTTCCTCATAATGAGTTTTTGTAATACTCAAGGCAGTATACCAGTTCAATGATACCATTATTGAAAAATATATTTGCTCATGCAAGCATTTCTCTGGTGGAATCTTTATTATCAAGACAAATTTCCTGTTGTGTAGTTAATATCTTCTCAATGGGTTATACAGGAATTTGATGGCAAAGCAAGACATGTCTGAACTTGGTTTTGGGAAGGAGCCTGTGTTAGAAGGCTCTACAGAAGGAATTACAAATGAGATGATAGAAAAATGAACTTTCTCGGCTATGGCACTCCAAACCTAGACAATTCTATTAGTTTACGAGTGTTGTGTAGAGCAGTGGAAGTCTATTGTATCTTGGCCATCTCTATTACAATTACTATGATTTTTTTTTGACATATTGTATACCATTTTCATGAAATCTAAAGTGCAGTCCATAAATTTTCGAAGTCGATCTTTAATTCTTATACTGCTATTGGATAATAATTTGTACGGAGAAGAACCTCCTTTTTTTTCTTTTTCTTTTTTTTAAATTTCTGAACTATATGGATATTTGGAAAGAAAATAAATATTCTTATAAAGATGTGTTATAACTTGATACAAGTATTTGCTTTTTATTTTTCATAATTATTATGAAAGTAATGGTTACAATGTTTGAAATAAATATATGTATTACATGAGCATGTCACAATATTTCGTAAAACTGACCAAATAATTAAAAAACCCAGCATATATAGATCACTCTTTTTCACCAACATTTTATCTACCTTGGGGAAAAAAACACTCATCATCCTTTAGAATTATGTTCAGTATTTGTGTAAGACTTGACATCACTGATGATGAGGATCATTATCATTTTTCATGTATCTTTGTTGTCGTAGTACGTAAGAACGGTACATGTGTATTATGTTGATAAGATGCTCAAATCCTTATATTTTAATTTTATATAGACAACTAAAATAAAAATTAATAGACGTAAAATAAAAGTTATAAACAGATACATAATCTCATATCATATTAAGATATTAAAATTAAACATATTTTTATCATAATGATCTAGTTTATAGGAATCTATTTTTTTAATCAAATAATAGACATGTTGGTTTGACAATTTAATATATTTTTGGAAAGGGAGGAATTTCAATTGCTCTCCCCAAAATCATACTAAAAATAATAATTCCCTAAAATTTTTCCTAAATTTTATTTATCAATAAGAAATTTACTACATTTCATTCCTCGTCACTATCCTTATATTCTTTTTCTATTAATTTTTGTTTCATTTCATTTACAATTTTAACTACAAACAATTATTATATTAAATACTTTCGTCGTCCCATAATTTTTATCATATGTAACTTTTTCATGCATTTTAAAACATATAAAAAATATTCTTACAATTTTAATATATATATATATATATATATATATATATATATATATATATATATATTACTATGAAAACGCACAGCCGCTATTGTTTTTGAGTGCGCACCGGATAAACTCACAAACTCGGTAAATCGCACAAGTGCGACATGCTCTGGTCCAGGATAACATAATCACACATTTTCTTCTCGTGGGATTTAAACCTGTGATCAAGATGATGATATTTCTCTCTTTTAACCAACTGAGTCAACCCTTCCGGGTTATATGTTTATTTTTTTGACATAAAAACTTAAGATTTATTTTTTTTACCAAAAAAATTATATACTTATTAATTATATGAAATATTGGTATACATATGAGAGCTAAATTAATATAAATATTAAATAAAAGGAATATTTAATGAGATGGGATAAATATGGGGATGAATAGTATAACCCCATGTATGAAGACTTAGTGTTAGTCCCCAAAACTAAACCCCATTTTAGGGTCTCGGATGCGAACCATATTTTAAGAAAAATTCACACATTTCCTTAAAATATGGGAATGAGGATGAGTATAGGTAGACTTGACAATTTGGGTAAACGGTTCAGGTTCAAATCAGATTGATTTTCGATTACAGTATATTTATATCCGGTTCGGATCGGATTTGATTTGGTTCAAATCCAGTTTTGGTTTTGCATAAATTGAGTCGGTTTCTGTTCGGATCGGTACAATTTCGATTTATAAAATTTTATAAAATAATACTGAATAAATTAATTATCTCGATTAAGTAATACAATTCTCTAGTTTCGACTTTGGTTAATATAATAAAAAATCAATAAATACTCGTAATATAATAATTTTATAAAAAAATTTTGAGGGCCAAATTAAAATATAAATATATTTTAATAAATTTTATATGTACATATATAATATACAATATTTAAATTTTTTTGGAATATGAATTTATATTCACTTTTTTTTTACTTTTAAATAAATTCAAAATAAATATTATTCTTATTTTTTTTAATATTTTATTTTACGAATACATGTATTATATATATGAATTAGTTATATGTGTATAATGTATTTGTGATGTAACAAGTCATAAGATTTTAGGTATGAAATATACGTATGGTCTATTTAATTTGAGTCATATTTAGTCTGTATAATTTTTCATTTAGATTTGATCGATTCGGGTCATTATCAGGTCTGTTATTTCAGATTATTTTCGGTTAAAATTCCGGTTCTGGATCATTTTCGGATCGAATCGGTTTTTGGATCATTAACAGATTTTATTATTTTGAACCGATATCGGTTCAGATCGGATTATTTCAGATTCAGTTACACATTTTCAGATTATTAAATTTGGATATAAAATCGGATCTCGTTCTCTACATTTTAGTTCGATTCTTTAGATTCAGACCCATTTTATCCGGTACAAGGGCTCCACTGTGAATGCTCTAAGCGGGGTCGATCGGATCAGAACAATCATGTTTACCGGAAAGATGTGTAAATAAGTCTAATATTTAAATATATTTTGGATAAAAATTTAAATTTGTATAAGTTCAATAGTTCATCATATTTAAATTTTGGAAAATATCGAAATATTGATAAATAACTATAAATCATGAATTGTTATCTAAAAATATTTTTAAAAGTAACTACCTTGTATATTAAGTAATTTATCATCTGTCCTACCAGGTGCAGTGTTCGATTTTGACTCATGAGAGAATTTATTAGAACATTATAAGGTTATAAACCAAAATATTAAAAAAAGAAAAGATGAAGTAATTATCGTGTTTATTAAGTTAAAAAATTACTCATATACGATATGATTTAGTTGCCAAAAAATGAGTATTGATTTTGTGTATTAGTCTCCGAATATTCGTACCCTGTTATCAATCACCTCATTAATTACCTTTTATAAAAATCTAACACTCTTGTATTAACACACAGCATAACATAACATAACATAACAAAGCCTAGATCATTCATGTGGAGTTGTGATTTGTGAATTCATATTGTCTTCAAATCATCATCGTCACTACTTCCGAGGTTCCTTTCTTAACATTCACTTTGCGATCTCACATTTGGATTTTTGTGTTTTACATACTATGTATCTATCTATGTATGTATGTAGTGTCCCCATCAATTGTCTTGTCTTTTTTTTATTTTTCTTTTTGTGTATTATGACATCATATAATGCATGTATGTATCTATAGTTGATCTTGTTGTACTGTTACTCTTGTCACGTACATAATTGTACTTGTACGGATGCCCCTTTGTTTTTATGTTTGCCTAATTATGGTAATTTAACGTAATGAATTACTCCATGTAATTATGTTTATATTGGTAATGTGGTATTGTTATACATTAGGGTTTGAGTCTTTTTTGTTTTTGTTTAGGGAAGTTTAGTAAAGATGATGTCGAGATCGTATACCAATTTATTGGATTTGGCGTCTGGGAATTTCCCGGTGATGAGTCGGGAACGGGAGAGGAAGCGTCTTCCCAGAGTAATGAAGGTTCCTGGGAGTATTACGGAGCTTGATGATGATCAGGGGAGTAGTGTTTGTTCAGATAATCAGCCTTCGCTTGCGTTTGATAGGATGATCATTGTGGCGAATAAGTTGCCGATTAAGGCGAGGAGGAGGTCGGATAATAAGGGGTGGAGTTTTAGTTGGGATGAGGATTCGTTGCTTTTTAGACTTAAGGATGGTTTGACTGAAGATATGGAAGTGTTGTATGTTGGGTCGTTGAGTGTGGATGTTAGCCCGATGGAGCAGGATGATGTTTCGCAAGTTTTGTTGGAGAGATTTAAATGTGTTGCTACTTTTATTCTGCCTTGTCTTTTGGACAAGTTTTATGATAGCTTTTGTAAGAGGCAGTTGTGGCCGCTTTTCCACTATATGCTGCCATTTTCTGCTGATCGAGGGGGTCGGTTTGATCGTTCAACATGGGAAGCTTATGTGGCAGCAAATAAGTTGTTTTCACAGAAAGTGATTGAGGTGTTAAATCCAGAGGATGATTTTGTCTGGATACATGATTATCATTTAATGGTACTCCCGACATTCCTGAGGAGACGCTTCAACCGTTTAAGAATGGGATTTTTTCTTCACAGTCCATTTCCATCTTCAGAAATATACAGAACACTTCCTGTTAGAGAAGAAATATTAAAAGCTTTACTCAACTCTGATATAATTGGTTTTCATACTTTAGACTATGCGAGACATTTCCTTTCTTGTTGTAGTCGGATGTTAGGATTGGAGTATCAGTCAAAGAGGGGCTACATAGGTCTGGAATATTTTGGAAGAACTGTTGGGATAAAGATTATGCCAGTCGGGATTCATATGGGTCAGATTGGGTCCGTGATGAGACTTGCTGATAAAGAGTCAATGGTTAAGGAGCTCAAGCAAAAATTTGAAGGAAAGGCAGTGTTACTAGGAGTTGATGACCTGGATGTGTTTAAAGGCATAGACTTGAAACTCTTAGCAATGGAACAGATGCTTAAGCAGCACCCAGCGTGGCAAGGAAGGGCTGTACTAGTACAAATTGTGAACCCCGCAAGAGGTAAAGGAATAGATTTGGAGCAAACACAGGCTGAAATACAGGAAAGCTGCAAGAGAATCAATGAGAAATTTGGGAAGCCTGGATACGAACCTATAATATATATTGACAAACCTTTATCAATCAGCGAAAGGATTGCTTATTTCAGTATAGCAGACTGCGTTGTTGTCACAGCGGTTCGGGATGGAATGAATCTAACTCCATATGAATATATTGTGTGTAGACAGGGAATATCTGGTGCAGAAATGGGCTCAGATCGAAGTGGACCCAAGAAGAGCATGTTGGTTGTGTCAGAATTCATTGGGTGTTCTCCTTCTCTGAGTGGAGCAATTCGTGTCAACCCATGGAATGTGGAAGCAACTGGTGAGGCAATGAATGAGGCTATATCAATGGCGGAATCAGAGTCACAATTGCGACATGAAAAGCATTATCGTTATATCAGCACACATGATGTTGCTTATTGGGCACGTAGTTTCTTGCAAGATATGGAGAGAACTTGTACTGACCATTTTAAGAAAAGATGTTGGGGAATTGGTTTAGGCTTCGGGTTTAGGGTTGTATCACTAGATCCTAATTTTAGAAAGCTTTCAATAGATGATATTGTGTCAGCTTACATCAAGAATAAGCGGAGGGCCATTCTGTTGGATTATGATGGTACTGTGATGCCCCAGAATTCCATTATAAAAACTCCTAGTGGCGAGGTCATCTCAATGCTGAATAGGCTTTGTGGGGATCCAAATAATACAGTTTTTATTGTCAGTGGGCGAGGGAGGGACAGTTTAAGTCATATATTTTCTTCCTGCCGGAAGCTTGGTATTGCGGCAGAACATGGCTATTTCATGAGGTTATTTTTTGGTTCCTTGCCCCACTATCCAGAAATATTTTCTACCTTATGTTGCAAAACCTTGCTGTCTTGAAATGTGATTGATTTGTATATATAAAACTCGTTATGGGGGCTGATGTACAGAGCAAATAAGTCGATCTAATTTGATCATTCTGTGAATTGGAAAAATGTCTCCTCTTATGAACAATATACATATATGCATCACTGTTGTAATACTCACCCCTCACTAAAGCTTTCTTATGACCAGTCTGTATTGATTACGTGAATTTTGCCACCCCTCTCTTGTAGTGTGATTCTCGTGAAAAGAAATCCTTCTCAACTGTTTTGTCTTAGTAGTAAGTATTGTCTCCCTATGTTAATATACTGTTCGTTAAACAAATGCAATAAAACTTTAAACATCTAAAATAGTGAGTAGAAATCATTTATATAGATTCCCAGGTGGATATAGAGAAACATTGGTTGAAATTACAAAATTACATAACATGATTAAACTAGAACTCTAATCTGTAGAATCTTTTATGTTATACNCTAGAACCCTAATCTGTAGAATCGTTTATGTTATACAATTTCTGTTTATGGTAAATAAAACGTTATTCAATATTCTTTACGGTAAACGTTTTGCAAGATCTATGAAGCAGAGATTTCCAAGCATTATATTGGCTCTATATGTATCTGCATTCTTTTAAAATGTTGACTAATGCAGTGAAATATTGAGTACTTTGCAGGTGAGCTGTTCTAAGTGAAAATCATGAAAATGCTAGAAAACAAGTCATGAATTCATAGCAAATTTTGTCATTTAAATGTGAAGTGCTACCTTTAAGAATGCAAGTCTTTCATTAGTTATTTTAATTGCTCTGTTGTAAATCTTTTTAGGCAGCCAAATGATGAAAAATGGGAAGTTTGTGGACAAAGTACTGAATTTGGTTGGATGGAGATGGCTAAACCTGTGATGAAATTATATACCGAGGCGACAGATGGCTCTTCTGTTGAAACAAAGGAAAGTGCTTTGGTCTGGCAGTACAAGGATGCTGACCCAGTGTTTGGATTTTCTCAGGCAAAGGAGATGTTAGATCATCTGGAGAGTGTTTTAGCAAATGAACCTGTTGCTGTGAAGAGTGGTCAATTCATTGTTGAAGTCAAACCTCAGGCAAATATCACTATCCGAGTTCCTAATTTCTGATTCTCTAGTATAGTGTTGCTGGTGCATTCTGCTCTTTCGTTCTGGCTGTTGTAGTTGAGATTTTTAAATATTAAAGGAAGGTCAAAAAGTGACACAAGATGATATAGAATGATATACCTGTCCATAAAAACATAAGTTGCGTGACCGTCACAAATAGTCAAAGCATGCTCGAGACCGTTATTGAGATGCTCCAGATCTATACTTTATTGTGTATACAGGAATAGCTATTCTAGAATCTTAGTCACTTTCTGGGAAAAATGTTTGAAATTTTGGACTCACTTTGAAAAGAATAAGATCAACCAGTGGTAAATTGGTAATGATATAAATTGTTTTTCACTTTGAACTTTTAGGATCCTAAAACTCATTTCTGTCAAGTGTTAACAGCTTTCCAGTCTCTCTGCTTCACATTTTTATGTTGTTCGATTATGTATATAATAATGTGGTATTTTGGAGCTTAACTGTTCTATTAGCCACTGAACCTGCACCTCTTTTCTGCTATTTTTTCCCAGGGAGTCAGCAAAGGCATAGTCGCAGAAAAGGTCTTCACTTCAATGGCTGAGAAAGGGGGGCAGGCTGATTTTGTGCTTTGCATTGGTGATGATAGATCTGACGAAGACATGTTTGAAATCATTGGTAGTGCAATATCAGCAAATATTCTTTCATCCAACACTTCTGTGTTTGCCTGCACAGTTGGACAAAAGCCAAGCAAAGCCAAATATTATCTGGATGACACATATGAGGTCTTATTAATGCTTGAAAATCTTGCTGAAGCTACTGATTCCCCGGTCTCCTCTGAAGCAGAAAATGACATTCCTTGAAATCTTTGATCTGGTTTATTCTTTTATACACTTCGGTTCCTCTCTCCAGTGACACGTATATTTTAGATCTGCTGGTGATATGTTCCTTTTTAGTGCTCTTTTAGGTTTAAGTTCAGAACTAGTAGTTTATATTTGAATTCCTTGTTATTACTTTATGCATACTTGGTCCTCTTCTGGAAAATTTAGTTTTTGATGGGACAACAGAGCGTTAGATGTTGCTTATACTCTCCCTTGAGCAAGTCTGATATATTGGAAATGTCTGAAGACCATTTACTAACCAGGAAGGTATCTGCACTACCCTGTATAAATGGTTTACATATGCCTTTAAGTTTAGGGATCAAATATATCTCTGCCAAATTCGAGGGCATGATATATTCTAAAGGTTTTCTTTTCATTTTGGTATTATATGGAATATATGATTCAAGAGTTGGATCATATATTCAAGCTGAGGCAAAGATGTTACTTTTTTGTACGTTCAATCTTGCAAGGAAACAATCAATCTGGGTGTGTTTTCAGACCAAAGCCACATTTTTGTTCAGTTCAGAAGGGAATTTTATTACTTATTTGATTAAGAGGGTTTACTTAGATTGAAAAAATGGGCACACCTGCACAGACAGATTAAATAAGATATAGGTTTTTTGGTGGCCATTGCCATTAGTATTGTACAGGGAGCCTATATAGATTGATTAATGGGTTTTTTAGGTGATAGATCTGGTAATGCCTCTAGATTTTCGCAGTCATGTGATAAGCTTGTTTTCGTCATAATTTAATACTATAGACTGGCAACATATGGAGGGAACTTGGACAACTTTCTGCTTCTGTTTTTGACTCTCTTGTAATAGGTCTGACAAATTTCTACCCGAATGTCACGAAAATGACAAAAAGTGGCTCTTAAATTTAAAATAAATTATTTATTTCATTTTTTATACATATTTTCATTTTTTTTAAAGATAAATATTTGTTTTAGAATTTTAAAACCAAATATTATTTTTAAAATAAAAAATAAATTATTTATTTTCAGAAAAAAATATATACCTATTTTTTCTGGAAATAAGAGCTTATTTCTAAAATTTATGGGGAGCCAAACATTCCCAAAATAATGGAGGTTTTGATTTTTGATACCCAAAATATGAAAATAAACCATCATATTTAGTGTCGTAGTTGAGTTTAGCCTTTAAATACCCGACACGAAAGTTATCATTAATTAAATAAAAAATATTTTAAGATATGTATCTATTAATATATTATAATCAATAATTTATGTAAAATTTTATGTCAACAATAGAATTACATTATTATATCCTATATATAATTGGAATATGAGAGATAATATGGTATGTCCATCAGAGGTAATAATGTAAATTCGTAAATATTATTAATTATTTAATTAATTGATTCAGGTTCGATCCCCCGTGACTATAAAGATTAACTTAATAAAAATTTTAAATTTATTTGTTAATAAAATGATTAAGTTTCGATTATCAACCAATATCAATAATTAACTTAATATTATTTTAGAAGAAAATATAGTACAAATGAATAAATATAAATTTTCAAAATTTAAAATTTTAATTATAAAATTATTATTAAAAACAAAACACATGCATCGCATGTGGTATATAAGCTAGTACATATAAGATTAATATAATGTTACTTTTTATTATAAGAGTATAATATTATTTAATATGTATAAATTAGTTAATTATCAATATAAAACATCAATAAAATATATACTGATTTATTATTGTTCTACTTTTTTCGTGTACATTTAATGTACTTTCGTGTTGTTTACGCAAAAAGCGGACGTACGTACGTCAATTTTGAGTTGAGTTGTGTTTGTGTCTATCATATTATATATATAAATATTAAAATAGAGGGTCAACATGAACCCGACCCCTTAAATAACTGATTCGTTAAACTAACTTGACCCATTCATTAAACAAGTGACCCAACCTGATACGCTAAATCTTTTATTAAATAAGTTGTATAGCTGTTAATTACATAAATTTCAAATTAATTGGTATATTAAATTGTAAATTATATATTTATTAGTTAGTATAATTAATTTTATATGTATTATGTAGTGTGATGCCAAAAAATATAAACTTTGATATATTTAATTTAGGTAACGAAATACAAATATTATTCATTATATAATTTGAAATAAATACATAAATCTATACAAAATATTAATGAATAATTAAAAATAAGCTGAACAATTATATCATTCATGATAAGATATTTATTATGTTAAGATATTATACATATTAATAAATATTATATTTTAAAAATAACATTTATACGAGTTATGCGAGTCAGGTTATATGGGTTGGTCTATAACCGTATTTTTTTTGCGAGTCAATTTCGGATTCGACCGACCCACTTAATAATTTATTTTTTTTTTGACAGAATGCAATTTTATTACTCCTTCAAATCTTCCAAAATACATCTCCTAACATTGATCGGAACAGAACTCCAATCAAAGCTACGATCAGAATACATATGTGACACACGGGCAAGCTCATGAGCCGACATATTCGCAGATCGCTTAACAAAATACAACTTTAAGGTACGGATAATTGAGGAGTGTAGAGATCTAGTACGTGGTTTTAACACTTAATAATAATAGTAACCTGTAAAATTTGTACTGGATTCGCAGGTAATGGCCCGTAAAATTCATGTGGAGTTTGCAGGTTGGGTCTATTTTTAAGGTAGGGAAAAGCATGGGCCGGTTCGGTTTTTGGATAAAACCGGAATCAGAACCATGTATTTTCGGTTTTAAAAATTGAAAATCACAACCGTAATCGAATCATCGGTTTCAGTTTTAAAACTGTCGATTCGGTTTAGATCGGTTCGGTTCCGGTTACAAAACCGAATGAAATAAAAATGAGAGGAAAAAAATCGATTTAAATAGATAAAATGTAATTAATTAAAATGATATTTTTACGCTCAAACTTTTGTTTCTGCTAGCCTGATGATCGCAAAAAATATGTGCAGAATAAACATTAGATATCCCTTTAAATTATTTCACTTTTTTTTTCTAGCTGATATATTAACTCATGATTTTGACCATGGAGTTTTAAGCAGTCATGGATATTGGCACACTTATATTGTACATGCAATCTTCTCACAGAAATCATTTTAAGCTAAAACTAGCGTCCTTTATTAACAGAGTGAGTCACATGTTATCAAAGCTTGATTTTCATTTCATAAAAATTAACTTATGCGAGCATAACTGCCCAAATGCATTTATTAGGCCTAATAATTGAAATAATATATATTTAATTATTTATTTTCCTGTTTGGGTTTTTTGCTCAGCCCTATTTTAAGGACTTTATTAGAAAGTAGACGGCTTTAACAGAAAGTTCATATACTTTTATGTCTTTTATTTTCACGTTGTGTTCGTGTTTGAATTTTAAGTACACAAAACCATTTCATGTCCCGTTCGTGTAATGAGTTTAAGTATGCTACACGAATTGCCTGGTCTGGGCCAGAGAAGGTATTTGTCTAGTTACTCGGCGGGAGTCCATTGATTTGGTTGTTATTATTACATGCTTATACACGAACAATAAGAATACAGACACCACTAAATTTGCCCGGGCACTGCAAATTGTAACAAAGAATAAAAAACAACAAGAATTGATACACCAGAGGGAATTGAATCCAAAGATAAAAAGTTCCTACAGGTAACACGCCAAGCTGAGTTTTTCAAAGCAAAAGCAATTGCCAACTTTTCACTCTGCCACTTATTTTTTACTTCCCTCTTTTGTTTCAATAAGAAAAAAGTTGCCCCTTATTTAACATCAAAAATCTTTTTGTGTATTGTTAAATGTACATTTTTCGAAAAATTGAAAGAACTCGTGACACGAAATACTGCAGCACAGTTATAATTCGAAAAACACAATAAGAAATGAGAACTGAATCATTTTTCGGGCTTGCTAGGATTGCTACTGGACTATCATAAAACCATACAAATACACAGAATTACATGTATATTTTGCAGGAATCTCGACTAAATACAGAGTATACATGGACGTATGTAAGTGGAACCCGTACAAGGTTATACATTTAGCCCATGAGAAATTTTGAAACTGAACATTACATGATGCAGGTCTACAAGGTATATATGCATATTATACAGCGACAGGAGTTGATACTGAAGGCGATACACGGTTCTCAACAGGAATCTCAGTAAACTCGGACAGGATTGCTCGGAATTCATCCCCAGTCATAGTCTCCTTCTCAAGAAGAATTTCCACAATCTTGTCCATAGCATCACGGTTGTTCTTAATATGGCTCAGAGCAATTTCATATGCACTATCCGAAAGCCTCTTTATAGCGCTATCAATATCTTCGGCAAGCCTTTCAGACATAGAATTCCTAGCCATCATTCTCATGATCACATCACTCTGAGCAGATGAGTCCATAAGTGACCATGGGCCAATGTCAGACATGCCGAATGTAGTTACCATCTGCAAACAAATTGATGATACCATATTATTCACGGACATCACCATGATATATCGACGGAAGAAAACAAGGACATTGCAGGCAAATAACCTCAATGATTATATGGATTGCAAGTCAATAATATCAAAATTATAAATTTAAATAACAGGGAAGGTAATTCAATTTTTTGCTTAACAAAAATTTCACTGCAATAGTACTGCATGATCTACCTGAATCAAACAGCTAGACATGGACTTCATTAGAATTGTATTTATCTCAATATTTTTTAAGGACTCCATCTACTGGGAAGAAATTTAGTTGCATAACAATTCAGAACTAAATGTTTACCTGTTTGGCCAATCCAGTGATCTGCTGCAGGTCACCAACAGCACCAGTGGTCACCTCAGACTCTCCAAATATCACTTCCTCAGCTGCTCTTCCACCAAGTCCACCAACTATTCTTGCATAGAGTTGTTGCTTGGAGATCAAAGTTGGGTCATCCGAAGGAATGAACCAGGTTAAACCTCTTGCTTGACCACGTGGGACTAAAGTGACCTTTTGAACAGCATCATGCCCAGGTGTAAGAGTTCTGCATCAAAGCAAATTCAACAATACAAATTTAGCAAAGAGCATTTTGAATTCGATCAACAGAAAGTTAGGATACTTGTAAGCACCTTGAGGTCTGGTATTTCATGTATATTAAAAACAAGTATTATAATACACTTTTTCAGGTCACATCCAAATATCCAATACCAAGAAGTTTAAAACTTTCACATTACCAAGAAAAAATCTGAAATAAAGATTTAAAAAAGAAGCAAGTATATTTGGATGTACCCGCAAATAGCATGTCCAACTTCATGGTATGCTACCAAACTTTTGCTTTTTCCGTCTGTCATAACAGTCCCTTCCATTCCAGCCACTATCCTATCGATTGAATCGTCAATTTCTTTGGATGAGATTCCAGTCTTCCCACGTCGGCCAGCCAATATTGCAGCCTCATTTAATAGGTTTGCAAGATCAGCTCCACTAAAACCAGGTGTTCTCATAGCTACCACCTCAAGAGATACATCTTCATCAAACTTTTTGTTGCTACCATGAACCTTTAAGATTTCCGTCCTTCCCCGAACATCTGGCACATCAACAGCTACCTAGAACCATGATTCAAGTCAAGTACACGACTACATTCCCAACTATAAAAAAAACCAACATATAAATGGCTTGTAAATTACCTGTCTATCAAATCGGCCTGGTCTCAATAGGGCAGAATCTAAAATGTCAGCACGATTAGTTGCTGCAATAACAATAACACCAGTGTTTCCTTCGAAACCATCCATTTCTGTCAGAAGCTGGTTCAGTGTCTGTTCTCTTTCATCATTCCCTCCTCCTATTCCAGTGCCTCTCTGCCTCCCAACAGCATCAATTTCATCAACAAATACAATGCAAGGAGCATTTTCTTTGGCTTTCTTAAAAAGATCACGCACTCGAGACGCACCAACACCAACAAACATTTCAACAAACTCTGAACCAGAAATTGAGAAAAACGGAACACCCGCCTCACCAGCAATAGCCTTGGCTAGAAGTGTTTTCCCAGTTCCTGGTGGACCAACAAGAAGAACTCCCTTAGGAATACGAGCACCCACTGCTGTGAACCTTTCAGGCTTCTTCAAAAACTCCACAACCTCCATAAAATCCTGCTTAGCTTCATCTACTCCAGCAACGTCAGCAAATGTTACACCAGTGTTTGGTTCCATCTGGAACTTAGCTTTTGATTGACCAAACTGAAGAGGGAAACCTGGCCCACCCATGCTCCCAGAGGATCTTCTTGAGAGGAGAAAAAGACCTCCAATCAAAATTAATGGGAAAGCAAGATTTCCTATCAAGTTGAATAAAAGAGAACCCGAGTCCTCTTGAGCATTATGTGCAGCAAAATCAATGTTCTTCTCCCTAAATTTCTGAAGAAGTTCCTGACTGAGGCCTGGGAGTTGTACACGAACTCGCTGCACGCGATTACCTAATTCAGGAGAAACAGTCTCAACAATAGCAATTGTTCCATTCTCAAACAAATCTACTTTATTGACTCTGTCCTTGTCCAGATACTCCAAAAACCTTGAGTAAGACATCCTTGAGTTTGATACACCCTGATCATCAGCCAAAGCATTTCTATTACCTAGTAATGCAGGTGCGGCGAGTCCTACATTTCCGAGCAACAGCTTAAGAAAGCCTCTTCTTCCTTCATGTTGCCTTTGGTCCAAAGTTGCTTTTACCGTGAATGCTTTTGATACCTTAGCCAGTGATGGACGAGTTGAAGACGCATATAGATGCCTAACACATAAATCTTTGGTCAGCACAGTTTTAGTACTAGGGGTAGATATACCACTTCCAACAACGCATGCGGACGAAGCTGCCATCTGAACCAATGTATACAGAAAGAAATCAATGTATTGCAACGTTGTAAACGTGCAACTTTATTTGAAAATAAACCTACTAGCATGGAATCATATCTGATCCTCAGATAACCTCCAAAATCAAAAGAAAACGCGGGAAAACTAAAAGCAGTAAATTAGTAACAAAATCCATGAACCTAACATGCTCCTACAGTGAGTTACTCCATGCATGTTCCACGTTTTGCTTGTTAATATTGAATAGTGGATGAACAAAATCAGTGGCAGACCCAGGTCCGTTATCCAGGTGCCTAAAATTACCCGTAAAATATAAATTGAATTGCCTAAAAATTCAACTGAAGCATAAATTTTTTGAGAGAGGTATTGAACATGGGACCTCACACAACTAAAGCATAAATAACCTTTAACCAGCTAAGCTAACAACAACAATTATCTCAACAGTGCATATAAATCGGAATCCTATTTGTTATGATCCCCCGGACAACAAAAATATATTCACTATATGCAGTATTCCATGTGCACGACAAAGATAATACATTCACTTCCTCTAAACATACAAGATCTAGCAAAAATTATCATTTGACAAAAAATTTCATGAACTAGTTTTCCTCTATATCACTTGACTAAATTCTTGATTGTGAATAGTCAAATACAATAAAAAGATCACACAAAAATCCCATGATTCTTTTATATACATGGAATTCGAACAAGTGCACAACATAAGTACTTATTCTATGTAGATTCAAGACATACCTGCTGGAAAGGAGTAAAGATTATGGTCTAAATTTAGCAACTTTCAACTAATACATGAATAAATACATGACTTTCAATACAACTAAAACAAAAAATTAATGAAAACCATACAAAAACTATGAAAGTATCATGATTGTACTTGAAATGTAAATAAAAATTCAGATGGGGTACAGTACAAATATAAGAAACTGAAATAAAAAGAGGGGGGGGGGGGGTTT